>OY992881.1:91955661-92085661 GCA_963921405.1 Cepaea hortensis | reverse complement strand
TTGCTTGTAGCTCGTCTATGGTGATAATTAGTATATCGTCCACGTAACGACGGTAAAAGGCCAAGTTATTGATTTCTGAGGATCTCTTTTCTTCTAAGTGTGCCATGAAGATGTCCGCTAGAATAGGCCCAAGTGGGCTCCCCATGGCCACTCCGTCAATTTGGCGATATGACTTGTTTAGAAAGTTGAATTGTATGTTGGCAGTACATAATTTTAATAGCCTCTCTAGAATAGCTGATGGTATGCCTAGTTTTAGTTGTTTGTCTCTAATGCGTTCGCTTATTATATTCACGGTCTCATCTAATGGAACGTTGGTGAATAAAGAGGCAATATCCATGCACGCCATGTGTTTGTTGTTTATGTCCATAGTATCCAATAATTTTTATTAGTATAGTAAATTATTGTCCATTGTAACAAAAATCCATAGTAAATTATTGGATACTATGGACATAAACAACAAACACATGGCATGCATGGATATTGCCTCTTTATTCACCAACGTTCCATTAGATGAGACAGTGAATATAATAAGCGAACGCATTAGAGACAAACAACTAAAACTAGGCTATATATATATATATATATATATATATATATATATATATATATATATATATATATATATATATATATATATATATATATATATATATATATATCCATCATGTGCCATGCCGGTAAGCGTGGCCGGTCATGTTCTGCCATCTCACTCGATCACCAGAGTCGTGGATCAGCTCCGAGTTTCTGTCTCGACCATGCCACAAGGCCAAGCCATCCAGGTACTTGCTTCTAGGTCTTCCCCTTGGTCTGTTCCCCTCGATCTTACCAGTCGTCACCAAGTTCTCCAATCCATTTCTTCTCATAACATGCCCAAAAAATGTTGACTGTCTACGTCTAATTTCTCTAATCAATTTACGATCTTCATTTGTTTCTTGAAGAACTTGTTCATTGGTCTTTCTGGCTGTCCATGGTATTCTTTGCATTTTCCTCAGAAACCACATCTCTACAGCCATCAGATGTTTTTCAGCCTGACTGCTCATTGTCCACGCTTCACGTCCATATAAAAGTACAGATTCTATGTATCATCTCAACACTCTTTTTCTCGTTTCAGTTGACATCTTTTTATTGGTCAGTATGTTTTTCATCTTGCTAAAGGCTACTTTTGCCATGGCGATTCTTGTTCTAATCTCTTCAAGGCATCTTCAATCAGATGTTATTACTGTTCCGAGATAATTGTACCTATTCACTTGTTGAAGAATATTCTCATTTACTTGTATATTACATTGTGGTATTTCGTTCTTCCTAGTGACGACCATAATCTGTGTCTTTTTACAATTTAATTCTAACCCTAGTTGTTCACTGTGTGTAACAATCGCATCTACTTTTGCAGGTCCTGTTCATTGTCTGCAATCAAGACTGTATCATCTGCATATCTAATGTTATTGATGCATCGTCCCCCAATGTTGATTCCTTCCATATCTTCAATATTTCTGAAAATACGTTCACTGTACAGGGAAAACAGATCTGGAGACATTACACATCCCTGTCTCACACCTCTCTTAATAGGTTGATATTGGCTTACTTCATTATCAACTCTTATGGCAGCTTGTTGTTTCCAATATATATTTTTTACAAGTCTAAGATCTTTTCCATCAATTTGTAGATCTTCAAGCATCCTTATCATGTTGACATGTCTCACTTTATCAAAAGCCTTTGTGTAGTCAATAAAGCAAAGGTGTAGATCTTTGTTTACTTCTATAGAACGTGCGATTATGGTTCTCAGTATATACACCGCATTTACTGTACCCTTGCCTTCTACAAACCCACATTGTTCTTCTCCTATTTCAGGTTGTTTTTTCCTCCTAACTCTTTGCATGATAATTCTTAGCAAAATCTTCGTGATGTGACTCATTATACTTATTGTTGATGTTGATCACATTCCAAGGCTCCTGATTTCTTTGGGATTGCAATAAATACAGAATTACATAACTCCTGAGGTATATTTCCAGTATCATATATTGTATTAAGCAGACTGGTAACTTTATCTACTCCATATTCTTCTAAAGCATTAATCCTTGATTATTATTTTGAACATTATACTGTTCGTCTCTGTTATCGTCATACAGGTTTTTCACGTAATCTGACCATTCATGTAATATCTGATCTTTTTCTATTATGACTCTTCCATCTTTTGTCTTTAGACAGCCTGCTGATGTACGTGTTCTTTGATTAGTAAGCTCCTGAATTCTTTTGTGCATTAGTTTCGCATTATTACTGTTGTGTTGTTTTTCAATTTCTCTGCAATTTTTCTCAAGCCATGTTTCTTTTGCCTCCTTACTTAAGGTTCTGACTTTTCTGTGAATTTCTTCATATTTGGCAGGATTATTTTTTTCTGTCTTCTTGTTTCCATTAGTTGTAAAATTTCTTCAGTCATCCATGTCTTACGGCCCACTTTCTTTACTTTTGGAATAGTTTTTTCTGCTGCACAACTAATTGAATTCTTCATCATTTCCCACTGATCATCTACATCTTGAAATAGTATCTCTAGATCAGATAATATATCAAATTTGTTCTTTACTTCTATGTTAAAATTATCTTGTATTTCTTTGTCAGTTTTCAATTTGCACAAGTCATATTTAGGGTTTCCTGCTGTATACTTGACTTTCTTTAACTTTACCCTCAATGTGCCTGTAATTAATCTGTGATCACTGTAACAGTCTGCATTTGGAACTGTTTTTACGACTGTTAACGCATTTCGAAACCTTTTGCTAATCAGGATGTAATCAATCTGGTCTTTAATCCTGCTGTCTGGACTCCTCCATGTCCATAATCTTCTAGTATGCTGTTTAAACCAGGTGTTTCCTACAACCATTTCTTGTTCTTTTACCCATTCTACAAGTCTGTATCCTCTTTCATTTCTCTCTCCCAAACCATGGTTGCCTACACTGCATCCATCGCCTTGCTGTCCTATTTTTGCGTTGAAATCACCCATTATGATATTTATTTCTGATTTGTTGCAGTTCTTCAAAGCAGACTCTATGTCATTATAAAATTCCTCTATGCTTTCTTCACTGCATTCACTTGTTGGGGCATATACTTGAATGACATTTATTTTAAAAGGTCTTCCGTTTAATTTTACTAATAGAACTCTGTCTGACACAGCCCGATATCCTTTGACAGAATTTGATGTTTGCTTATCTAATATAATGGCTACACCTCTTTGATGTTCTTCTCCCCCAGAGTAAATAATCTTACAATCCTCTCCTGTCCTTATCCCTGCTCCTTTCCATCTCGTTTCCGATATTCCTAATATGTTAATCTTCTCTCTCTCCATTTCTTTTTTGATGTTTTCTAATTTTCCATCTGCACTCATTGTTCTAACATTCCAAGTTCCTACTTTCAATGATATTAATCTGTTGCACCTAGTAGCCTGTTGACGGTCTGGAGTCACCTGGTGCGCATGACTATCCCTACCGGGCGAGGCTGCTCCTTTGGAGCACCCATTTACGCCGTTTCTCTGATTATCGATGATTTCACACAACATGATTTTCTTGGCATCTGTAAAGAAGGTAGTTTGCCATTGCTTTCCCTCCTAGCAGTGACCATACTGGTCAGTGACCGTAGCCATTGTCTCCTCAAAATTGAGATCCTCTGCCTACCGTCGTGAAGATGGAGACCATAACCTACAACTATCTGTCGGCTGCTCTGCATCTTCATCCACCACCTGCACATATGGCTTCACGTAACCCTGATCGGGGGGCTAAACGGGTACTCCACCTTGCCCAAGGGTGTCCCGTAGGCCAGCGGAGGGAAGGAGGCGCCTTACTTCTCCTTTGATAGGGGATACCCCTACCACGCTACCCGCATATACATATGTATATATATGTGTGTGTGTGTGCGTGTGTGTGTGTGTGTGTCTGATGCGTGTGTGTGTGCTTGTGCGCGCGCGCGCGCTCGTGTGTGTGTGTGTCCATGCCTGTGCATTGAGTTTTTAGTAACAAGTAATTGGCCTGCGCTGGCTCCAATGCGAAGGTTTTACCGACGCAGTTCGTAATCCTACATACCCGCGTTCGAAACACAGCTACGAGTGATGTCTCAGCAGTTCGCTTTGCGTTGGTACCTTCTTTTTTTTTTCACGAATTGGTATGGGTGCTGATCGTTCGGAATGCAATGCCAAATTACTGAACGTAAACTTGCCAAGAAATCATAAAAAGCCAAAAAAAAAAAAAAATGCTAGGGTAGTCTTGACGTCCTGTATAGAATATCATCATCATCATCAAGTGCCGTGCTGGTTGGAGTAGGCGTTCATTGCTCTCCACAGATCTCGGTCTTTGGTGTTCTGGATCTACTCTGCTGATGATATTCCTCCATGCCACCGTCTCAATCCGTCCAGCATCATTTCTCTTGGTCTGCCTCTGCCTCTCTTCCCCTCGATCTTTCCAGTTGTCACGATGTTCTCCAATGCCTCTCTTCTCATCACATGACCAAAGAAATCTGTTTGTCTCTTTCTTATTGTTGTATATAGTGTTCTAGTTTCATTAGCCTCTTTCGGCCAATCGTTGTTAGTTACTCTGGCAGTCCAAGGAATTCGCAACATTCGTCTTAAAAACCACATCTCTGTTGCTTCTAAGTTCTTCCTAATTTGTTCATTTACATTCCAAGATTCACTGCCATACAGCAAAACTGGTTCTATATAGCATTTTAGAACTCTCTTTCTTACATTCATTGATAGCGACTTATCGCATAAGATACTCTTCATTTTCTGAAATGCGGCTTTTGCCTGCCCTATTCTGCTCTTAATCTCTGTTGTACATCTTCCATCCGATGTTATAAGTGAGCCTAGGTATTTAAGATTATCCACTTGGTTGAGAATTTCCCCTTCTATTTCTATGTCACACTTTGGTGTCCCTATTTTCTTTGATATCACCATTGTTACTGTTTTCTTGATATTCAAGGAGAGTCCTTTCTGTGCACTCTCTGATACTACAATGTCCAACAATTGTTGTAGGTCTGTAGCATTATCCGCTACCAATATTGTGTCATCTGCATAGCGTATATTGTTTATATTATAACCTCCAATTAGTATTCCTGGCGTCTCTTTGATCTCTCTCATTATTACTTCGCTATACAGGAAGAAGAGATCGGGTGACAAGGCACACCCCTGTCGTACTCCTAGCTTTATCTGTTCGTAACTACCCTCTTTATTTCCCATTTTAATTGCTGCTACTTGGTTCCAGTATATATTCTTTATTATTCTTAAATCTTTCCCATCAATGTTGATATCTTGCAACATTTTAATCAGCTCATCATGTTTTAGTTTTACTTTATCTTTATCAAATGCCTTAGTATAATCTATGAAGCATAAATATAGGAAGTGTCTATTCAGACTCCAGCCTATTGACCTTTCTATTAGTGTTCGTAATATATTGTCACCAACTGGCTGGGGTTAGATCCCAGATGGGCAACCACTCAGCCAAAATCATTTTCTTCTACTGGTGTTTAGTTCTGGATGCAGTTTAAGATTCCCTAATTCTGTCAGAAGGGACTTATTACCACCCAGGTCCCAGAGAGAAAACGTAGAACAAATGTCTTTTATGCTGATTAAGACACTGTCCCTGATACTCAAGAAAACAGCCAAGAAGTGGCTCGTTGAAGATAGAATATATCTATATAGTTTTGGCTGTACTTGGTATCACCAGAAGTGAGAAAGGAGGAGTTAAGACATGCAACGTAATCTGGTTACTTATGACTGCATAGGCAAGATACCTCCCGGACATAGATTCCCACTTCTGGATAATATGTGCGAACCCCCACTAAATGATACAATAATGTGTGTACTTGATTAAGCTACACAAACATTTATCAACATTTAGAATTATACGGACAAATTGAGTTTTAAACTACAACAACTGTGTTTATTATTGCTATTGATGATCATATGATGATGATGATTATATTATGGTATACGTAACTCATCTGGCTGAAAAGCTCAGAAGCACATAGGTCATGCTTTCCCCAGTGAGACGCAGTTCACTGTCAGATTGAAGGAGTCCAAATTGGTCCCTTCACAAGGCTAAGTCACTTCCGGATATGGGTTGTTGACTGTCCATTGCTCCTAAGAGATCTGGAATGAAACGAACGGAGATGGGTAGTATCTACGTCTACACATCTCAAACACATATGTCTATACATTCATATAAACATACATTCAAGTCATAATATATGATGGTATGATGATATATATGATGGCATGTTACATAACATATATCAGTTCTAAATAAATAAATATATATGTATATATTCATAAAACTATTTGGAACATCTATAGCTCAAAACATACACAATCACATACATTTATGTAATGGGGTGTTTCCCATATAAGTTCACCTCACTTACTCTGTCCCTTTCTGATTCATTCATACTGTCTTGTCGGAAGGGCTGGTCGCACAGTCCTGTCGAACATTAAATGCCTTCCCTGAATCTGTCTGGGATATTGAATGTCCTAAGTCATGTCTGTCCTCATGCAGACATCATGCAGACAAGGTGAACTGGTGCCATTCCTCAAACCAAGTGGTTTCACCATAATCTTGGTAGGCACTCAAAGTGTTGGTCCAAATAATCAATGTTAATTGGACGCTATCAAGAGACTGGTAGCTCTCAGGAATTTCTCCTAAGTAGTCAGTCTCCCCAATGTTTAACAATCATACAGGATGAATCTAAATGTATCTCCTGTACATGCATAAGCCACACGCTCATGTAGCTTGGATAATGGATTTCTCCAAATTATCACATACAACAAATCAGACAACCAAGTGGTGAATGAAAGAAGAAAATAGTTCTCAGTGAAATCGTAAAGCTAGAACTGGAACATTAAGTACAAAGAAAATCCACCAGTGTAAAGTTTGGGAGAATATGCAGAACAAGAAACTACACAAGCCTTCAGACTAGCAGACAACTAATCAGAGTAATGGTCTTACCTGGGTTATAGCTAGGAAATCCTGTCATACGACTTCGTACAGAAGTCCAACAGAACGAAATGTTAATATTTCTCCAGTAGGTATCCTAAGAATGCTATTGTGAATTTGCGTCTGAAGTCTTGCTGGCCATGCATGTCGTTTTATTCTATTCAATTCCTGGCTAGTTTCCAGGTTGGCTAATTAATATTCCCCTTTTCATTAACTCCGCCTATTTTTCCATGTAAGATGATTTATCTAGATGGATTAAGTGCCAAATTCTTTTCACCCCTCCTCCTTTCCTGTGAAGGGTAGTTTCATCTGTCAATCAAATTGACCGATGCCCCCCACGCCTGAAACAATGAAACCTGCTTTGGCGGCAATGCAGTTGCGTCATTACATTCCAATAGGCTGGTAACACCAGCCTTCCCGGTTGCTGGCCAGAATGTGTCAGCCATGGGTTTCTACTTTGCCCCGTAGTATTGCGGAGAGGTGTTAAGCATCTGGTCCTAATTGCTCCTTTGTGGTGGCAATTACAGACGTCCCGGCTCCACAAAGTCTGGACTTTTAGATAGGTGTTAGGCCTGCATTAAATTGCCGTTTTTGGATCACACGGGGTTCTGTTGAACTAAGGTGTTAGGTGTCTATTCCAACCGCAGGCTTGTAAACTAACACGTCAATCTCAACTGACTGGCTCCGCGATGTATCAACGCCGTCGGCCCCAGCCTAGATTTCACACTTTGTCTTTCTCGTCCCTTGTACTGAAAACAATGAGTTTTCAACCTTTGATAGCGCCCGCCCCGACTGGTGCCGTGGTGTCTGGGTTTTAACTTTGATCTGGACATCAAAGCTTTCTCAGACCTAGCATTACAGAAATGATGGGGCGTGCGTGGTCAAAATGTATTTTCCTCTTGTTTTCAAGTTTATTGCATTTCTATCATTTTCTGGTGGACGTTTATGCTTTTAGAGAATGATAGAAAAATAATGTGGGCTCTTTAATTCCTTTTTAACTTGTGTAATTATGATGCTGCCGGGCTGTCCCGCCACATAGCTCTCCAATTTAAGTAGGTTCATTAATGAAGCCTATAACAGAGCCTCGGCAGCATTCAAGAATGTATCTAAGTTCTCTCCGTTCTCCAACTGCCTCCAAGTCTGGGTTCCCAATATTCTTTGTGGCAGTGGGATGTTCTATGAGTCAAAAGAAATATCCCATGTCCATTCTCCCAGGATAAATCTTGCAAATCTTTGCTCCTGGTGTTGTGTCGGATTTCCAAGCTATTGCTCGGTAATGTCCTGTCCTCTGGAGGTTTTACTTTTTCCCAGCCGGGAAATTGCAAAATGTCTAACAAGATTCTCCTGCGCCGCAGAGAGACTGCTATTGTCCACTCAATTTCTGGCCCTTGTCCTATAAGCAGAGGAAGTGCCATCAGTGTTTTCTTAAAAGAATTGGTCGCAGTAATGTTGCTCCATTTTCTTTTTCTCCGTCGGCCAACGATCATAATAAAATCCTTTAGTCTCCTCCTTTTGGCAGGAAATTTGCTAAACATCATAATTTTATGATGTGCATTCAACTCGTACTTGCCTCTTTCTTGGTAGGATGTCATTTTACTACCTCTTGATTTAAGAGTTTTCTTCCTTCGATAATTATTTATCCAGGTGCGTTCCTCTTCAACAGAGTTCCATTTTGAATCTGTGTTTGAAAGTATAAGGCTAGTAGAAGTTGTCCAGCTTTGAGAAATCATGCTGTTCCCCAAGAACTGTGAATTTGTATCACTCCTTGTAGAAGTATACATAAACAGCTGTTCTCCCCATCCAACATTGGTTGAAGTGAAAGGTAAACAAGGTCCTGAGTGTTGAGTATACCAACCGCTCCGGTTTTGTTCCGCTGCAGAGTCCATCATTTGTGATCCCCTGTTAGCTTCAGCTGTGTTGATGATAGGCATTACCTTCATCCTGTCCAAAGAAGTATTTTCTTCTTTGTTGTTAGCAGACATGTTTATCGTCCCTGAATCAGAGTCCGTGGTATAACCTACATGAATGCTTTGTGTATCTTGAGTTTCCTTTTCGAAAGACTCCAAGATACTGACATCGTAAGAATTCTCCTCCGTGTCTTGTTTGTCCTCCATGGCTGGGCTCTCTTGTGCCAAGTCCAATTGAGGTATTCTCTCCCTGGTCTGGTTTTCTTGTTCCAAATCCAATAGAAATGAATGTTGTGGGATGTCATTTTCAATGCCATATCCCACCTGAGATAAGTAATTCAAACTGATAATTATTTCATCTTGTGTGGCCACACCGTGAGAAACAATGGAATCCTGTTTTACATCCATTCCGGTCTCAGTTGAATTCATTTCCACTCCTAGTTTCTCTGAACTGAAGGGAATAAAAGAGTCGGGTAAGGTCTCGCCTTCGATCTCTTTAATAGTTTTCCTCAGGTCCTCCTCCTCCTGGATTTTTCTCCTTTGGGAAGTCTTAGGAAGCTCCTGAGATTGCTGGGTTGCCAAGCCAGCTAATCCGCTTTCATTGCGGTGTAAACATTTATCACGTTTGTGACTGTTTACTGAACGCTTGGTACATTTATTCCTATTCCGTTTATTTTTAATATTTTTAGGAATAGGCGAGGGAAGCATCTGCCTTTCTGTGCGCAAGTTTTTGTTTTTCTGAGCCATGGGGATTTGCGAAGGAATGCATGCCTCTTCTTTGTGACGGTCAGCTTCCCCGCTTTCTATCAGAGTTTCGGCTTGAGTGATTGGCTTTTCCTCAATCGAGCTGGTAGATTCCTCCACGTTCAGTATTTCAATTTGCTTCTTCTTCATCTCATCTTCTTCAGCTTTGTGACGCATATCTGCTTCTAATTCTGCAACTCTTTTCATCATCTGCTCATCTTCTTTGTCCCACCAATCCATTTCTTCTCTAATAAATAGTTCTAGCTTCTCTCCTACTAAGCCGAGCCTTATGCCCCATCCTCTAGCGGACTCTAAGAAATCTGTGCGTGCATCCATGATCTCTTCTCAGCTTAAACTCAGGTAAGTAATTATATTATTACCCTACAGAGAGCTAGTCAGATTTATGCTAGAGCAGGATAGTGACAAGAGGAACAGACACTGCTATGAGAATGATAGTAGTGAATTAGAGTGAGAAAGTTGATGCAAAGCAGTCCGTCATACACTGAATTAACTAAGAATTATCAAATTATTCATGATTAAATCAAATGATAAAGCATGTAATCAAAAAATCATCAAGTAAATCATCAATAAACTAATTAATATCACTAATTAATGTGATTATTAATTCTACAGTGGTGAATGATGTAAATTAACTCATATGATATTATCCATTATTAACTTTTTAACAAGTTATTTAAATTCTACAGACTTCCCTAGAAACAAATTCCTAAGTTAATACTTAGCAAATGTAATGGGTGAAGAATGAAAGAATGGTTTATGAAAATCAATAGTCTAGAATTTATTCTCTGATTCTATCATGGATGAGAAGTCCTGATGTGTCAAAATCTTGCCTACAATCAAGCAAGCTATTACATTAGAAATAAATTATAACTAACTAATGCTGCTAAGAATGTAAGTGAGAATTACCTAGGTTCTATCCATGGGCAAGACCAGAATAATACCAGACTAACAGATTTGAAATAGGTTCGTTCCTTGCGAGCGAACCAAGTTTTCTAGGGTTTACTCCCGTATTCTATAGCGGGCGAGCAGACCAATAGGCTCTAGGGTTTACTCCCGGATTCTATAGCGGACGAGCCGTCCCAATATGTCATTAACTGGCTGGGGTTAGATCCCAGATGGGCAACCACTCAGCCAAAATCATTTTCTTCTACTGGTGTTTAGTTCTGGATGCAGTTTAAGATTCCCTAATTCTGTCAGAAGGGACTTATTACCACCCAGGTCCCAGAGAGAAAACGTGGAACAAATGTCTTTTATGCTGATTAAGACACTGTCCCTGATACTCAAGAAAACAGCCAAGAAGTGGCTCGTTGAAGATAGAATATATCTATATAGTTTTGGCTGTACTTGGTATCACCAGAAGTGAGAAAGGAGGAGTTAAGACATGCAACGTAATCTGGTTACTTATGACTGCATAGGCAAGATACCTCCCGGACATAGATTCCCACTTCTGGATAATATGTGCGAACCCCCACTAAATGATACAATAATGTGTGTACTTGATTAAGCTACACAAACATTTATCAACATTTAGAATTATACGGACAAATTGAGTTTTAAACTACAACAACTGTGTTTATTATTGCTATTGATGATCATATGATGATGATGATTATATTATGGTATACGTAACTCATCTGGCTGAAAAGCTCAGAAGCACATAGGTCATGCTTTCCCCAGTGAGACGCAGTTCACTGTCAGATTGAAGGAGTCCAAATTGGTCCCTTCACAAGGCTAAGTCACTTCCGGATATGGGTTGTTGACTGTCCATTGCTCCTAAGAGATCTGGAATGAAACGAACGGAGATGGGTAGTATCTACGTCTACACATCTCAAACACATATGTCTATACATTCATATAAACATACATTCAAGTCATAATATATGATGGTATGATGATATATATGATGGCATGTTACATAACATATATCAGTTCTAAATAAATAAATATATATGTATATATTCATAAAACTATTTGGAACATCTATAGCTCAAAACATACACAATCACATACATTTATGTAATGGGGTGTTTCCCATATAAGTTCACCTCACTTACTCTGTCCCTTTCTGATTCATTCATACTGTCTTGTCGGAAGGGCTGGTCGCACAGTCCTGTCGAACATTAAATGCCTTCCCTGAATCTGTCTGGGATATTGAATGTCCTAAGTCATGTCTGTCCTCATGCAGACATCATGCAGACAAGGTGAACTGGTGCCATTCCTCAAACCAAGTGGTTTCACCATAATCTTGGTAGGCACTCAAAGTGTTGGTCCAAATAATCAATGTTAATTGGACGCTATCAAGAGACTGGTAGCTCTCAGGAATTTCTCCTAAGTAGTCAGTCTCCCCAATGTTTAACAATCATACAGGATGAATCTAAATGTATCTCCTGTACATGCATAAGCCACACGCTCATGTAGCTTGGATAATGGATTTCTCCAAATTATCACATACAACAAATCAGACAACCAAGTGGTGAATGAAAGAAGAAAATAGTTCTCAGTGAAATCGTAAAGCTAGAACTGGAACATTAAGTACAAAGAAAATCCACCAGTGTAAAGTTTGGGAGAATATGCAGAACAAGAAACTACACAAGCCTTCAGACTAGCAGACAACTAATCAGAGTAATGGTCTTACCTGGGTTATAGCTAGGAAATCCTGTCATACGACTTCGTACAGAAGTCCAACAGAACGAAATGTTAATATTTCTCCAGTAGGTATCCTAAGAATGCTATTGTGAATTTGCGTCTGAAGTCTTGCTGGCCATGCATGTCGTTTTATTCTATTCAATTCCTGGCTAGTTTCCAGGTTGGCTAATTAATATTCCCCTTTTCATTAACTCCGCCTATTTTTCCATGTAAGATGATTTATCTAGATGGATTAAGTGCCAAATTCTTTTCACCCCTCCTCCTTTCCTGTGAAGGGTAGTTTCATCTGTCAATCAAATTGACCGATGCCCCCCACGCCTGAAACAATGAAACCTGCTTTGGCGGCAATGCAGTTGCGTCATTACATTCCAATAGGCTGGTAACACCAGCCTTCCCGGTTGCTGGCCAGAATGTGTCAGCCATGGGTTTCTACTTTGCCCCGTAGTATTGCGGAGAGGTGTTAAGCATCTGGTCCTAATTGCTCCTTTGTGGTGGCAATTACAGACGTCCCGGCTCCACAAAGTCTGGACTTTTAGATAGGTGTTAGGCCTGCATTAAATTGCCGTTTTTGGATCACACGGGGTTCTGTTGAACTAAGGTGTTAGGTGTCTATTCCAACCGCAGGCTTGTAAACTAACACGTCAATCTCAACTGACTGGCTCCGCGATGTATCAACGCCGTCGGCCCCAGCCTAGATTTCACACTTTGTCTTTCTCGTCCCTTGTACTGAAAACAATGAGTTTTCAACCTTTGATAGCGCCCGCCCCGACTGGTGCCGTGGTGTCTGGGTTTTAACTTTGATCTGGACATCAAAGCTTTCTCAGACCTAGCATTACAGAAATGATGGGGCGTGCGTGGTCAAAATGTATTTTCCTCTTGTTTTCAAGTTTATTGCATTTCTATCATTTTCTGGTGGACGTTTATGCTTTTAGAGAATGATAGAAAAATAATGTGGGCTCTTTAATTCCTTTTTAACTTGTGTAATTATGATGCTGCCGGGCTGTCCCGCCACATATATATATTGCATTGTTTGTACCCTTTCCTTCCATAAAACCGTACTGTTCTTCACTAATTTCCATTTTTATTTTCTTTTTTGTTCTTCTCATTATAATCCTGAGTAGAAGCTTAGTGACATTGTTTATGAGGTTAATTGTACGAAAATCTTCACATTCAATTGCTCCTGGTCTCTTTGGTAGGCCTATTGCTATAAATACAGATATATCGCTCGGTAAATGTCCACTGTTGTAAATATCATTTAGAAATTTGGTTATATCTACCCCAAATTCTCCCGCATCGTAAATTTTATTTGGCCTATAAAACAGACCGAAAAAATTTTTTTTCTTTCATATTCATTGTATGCATATATACCATTAAAAGATTGGAACATTGACTGTTAATTCGAAGAAGAATAGCACAAGTGCGTTATAACTTTTTCACACGTCTAAAATAACGCCATTATTTTTACTAAAACACTAAAGATTTCTTAATTTTATTGTAAGTTTATATATTACTTTTAAAACCTTAAATAAGTTCTACAAAATGGTCATTAAAGATGAAAATAATTACTAAAACTGTTTAATTACCTACTACAGTCATTCTGCCCTTAGTTTTGTCCCTTTAGAAAAAAGTATGTAGTTATGTCCCTTAACTGTTTAATTACATGTTTTTCTTTTTAATATGGTTTTATTTTGTACAACACTGTGTTTTTACCAGGTGTGTTGATGTCTTTTACATTTACAAAATACAAGAAGACACCCAGACGTCAAATACAGCAAGATTCTCGAATTCTTTGTGAAAAGACTGCATACTATTGTAACAAATAGTATTTGTAACATTACATACATTAATGGCTTGACAAGGTTTCTGTCACTATGTCGTCTTGACAGACATAGTTTGTTACATTTTGCTTCAACAATAGCATAAAACCTGGGCTGAACTGAAGAAACTACGTGTTGCCCATGCAGTCTGATTCCCTCTCTCGGTCTGCCCATTGTACTCCAGAGGAAAGGTAACACCAATACTAATTATTAGTATAGCTCTGGAACCTTCTGTGATATTTCACATTTATTTTGTAACATATTCCGGCGTCTATGGCCAATGGATAGCGAACGCGATTCACAATCACCCATAGTGCGCTTGAAATCAACTGCAAGCGATTTATAGGCAGATTTCTTTGTGCTGATTTGTAGTAATGTAATGAGCGTCGGTCATTCAGAAAGCTGCGGCAAACTACTGAATGTAAACTTTCCTAGTAAATCACAAGCAGCCCCCCCCCCCCCCCCAAAGGGAGAGTTTATACATAGCTGAGGTATGAATAAACAGATACTTTATCATCATGCGTAGTGAAGTATGAGTAACGGGATACTTTATACATAGCTGAAGTATGAGTAAAGGGATACATTGAAGTATGACTGTTTAAATATCAAGAATAATTTTCCAGATTGGTATCCCCAATACAAATAATTCAATAATTGTGTCCACAGGCGTGTTCAAGAATTGTTAACTTGCGTTTCTGTACACTTACTGTTTACAGGCATTGTCAACAACCTGATTTCATACAATCATGCGGTCCCTTCATTCACCCCTCGTGATCACAAACACATCGTTGGGTAAATGGACGATCAGGATTCACGTTTTATTATATATTACAAAGCTCGCTTTCCGAGC
Source organism: Cepaea hortensis (assembly GCA_963921405.1). Taxonomy (NCBI): domain Eukaryota; kingdom Metazoa; phylum Mollusca; class Gastropoda; order Stylommatophora; family Helicidae; genus Cepaea; species Cepaea hortensis. Next base: position 92,070,711 of record OY992881.1, on the reverse strand, counting down.
ATACACATTTAACATTCGTTACGCAAATACAATCTACTATCATTGGCTAAGTGTAACTATGCCCTCCTTAAACTATACACTGGCAAGGGAAAACACACATGTCCTGTCACACCGACTGTCCGTCCCGGTCTGTCTGAATTCACGTCTCCAGTCCAGTTCCTCGTCCCCCTTTCTCGTGCCGTCCGTTGTGTGGCGTGCTGGATCACTTGCCACGTAGTCCAGTCCTCGTAGCCTACAGCTATACAAGAGTTCAGTCTGTTTACGGGTAATCCCCGCGCCTACGGTACTCTGTCCTATTTCGGGAATGAATCCCGGTATGTCCCAGTCATGCCCTAGCTATGACACATGCGTGTCCTGTCTAGGTCTGGTCCTAACACTAGTTTGGAGTACTATCTCCTTCTACTGTCTTTCTCTGTCTATACTCTTGTACAGAGTCCCTATTATGTCCTGTCTTTGTCCTTTACTTTCCTCCGTCCTTGTCCTACTTGTATCTATGTCTATCTTACTTCTATCTATGTCTATTCTACTTCTATCTCTGTCTTTCCCAGCATCTTGACAGGCATCCATCTTTGTTTACATTACCGACGTACTATTTATGTCCTGATCATTCCGGTCCAAGCTGACAGTAATTTGCGTCACCCCAGAGAGACTTGATTAGGCAATTAAAACATCAGGCTTTCGACTGACTGGCCTGATGATTTAACAAATAAACAAGGACATGCTACTCATATAAAGTGCAGGAAAACCTGGTATATGTGAAGCAGGTTGAAAAGAGAGAGGAGAGAGATAGATAACGAAGCTAGTGTCACGTGTGAGAGACAGATATGATGAGAAAGATGTGTTGAAAGACATAAAAGTGATAACTTTTATATAATATAGCCTAAATAAGATAATAAAGTGACAAAAAAGAAATAACTTCGATAAACAAATATTTAAAACATCAGTTCATAATCATAGTTCCTAATATTTGTTTATTAAAAAGTCGCTTTCACCCAATTAATTCCTGAAGAATTAAAAAAAGAAATAGTGTCCGGTCCGAATCGAACCAACAGCTCCCGCCTATCAGGCGGAGACACTTACCACTGTGCTACTGAGGATACGATTTTGAATCAACAAAAATATATAACATAGCCACGCTCATGTCCCGATGACGTCACATACGTTAAGTCACGTGACTTGGCAAATCACATGACCAGCCGGGAAAGTTCCGCTATGAATAAAGGGATCATTTATTCATAGCCGGGGTGTGAATAGTCACTTCCAAAAAAAAAAAAAAAATGCTGCGGATGATTGCGACGCCGTTAGTGAACATAGAACTTTTACTTGCAACCATATGACCATGAGTAAAGGAGTAACGCCGGGCTCCCTGGTCTAGTGGTTACACGACTTTCTCCGTAATCCCGTATACTCTCGTGAGTAACGTGACGTTTGCGAGAATCGGTAGCGGTCCTCTCCGCGTCGGTAACTTACGAGGTATGTGAGCCAGTCGCTCAGAAAGCAATGACAAACTACTGAGCGTAATCTTGCCTAGTACATCAACAATCAGCTGAAAGATGCTGATGTTGACAGCGATGTCATGTAAAGGATATGCAAACACACAACAACAACAAGAAGTAAAGGGAGTTTCAAGGCGAGATGTTTTTAGCTGCTAGGACTGGACACCTGCAGAAGAATATCGATACCAAACGGTGTTGTGTTGAGATGTATAGGTCAGCTGTTATAACACGTTTACAATTCTCCAAATTATTAGTTACTTATACTTTAATGATATGCTTTCGAAAATTATTGTTGAAATTGTGTGTACCTTTATCAATATACAGTTGCAATTAGTGTATCAGCAGATTTTGAACAATATTACTAAGATATCGATATCTGATTATTCGTTTTAGTACTACTTAAGTACTTAGTACAAACAACCTTAATAAAATTGAAATTGACTTACTTTGACACACGAGGTAGTTATTGAATTATTGTTAATAATATTAATTATTATAATCTTACTTTGACTTTAATAGTATATATAGGATATTATTACACATTATGGAGCTACGGAGTTAGTGTTTTATGCGACGTGTTCCGCGCTGCGGAAAGAGACTGAGCCATATGGTGTTTTTTTTAAAAAAACCGGTGCAATGAAGTAATTATTGAAAAGTCGACCCTGTCGACTTTATTTTAAGTTTGAAGCGACTTTTAAAGCGACATATTAATAATTATGCCAAGAATAACTTTGTTGTTGGTAGTAAACTACGGTACTTCAATTTTAATTCACCGCAAACAAAGGGAATTCCAGGGCACACGTCATATCCTGGAGTCCCCTTATTCGCGCTGTATCTCGGCGTGCATGACCGTGACCGGAATAACGTTGTCGGTGTGCAGCAAATGGTTTAGTTATGTGTGTGAGTTGACCTGAATATTTCAGTGCACACCTAGGGGCTGTTATTGTGTGCTAATTTGTGACCCTGAAAAGCCGTTCCGTTATGGCATTCTTCTAGTGGCCCTGAAAAGGGCCCATTGCTGGATGATACTGCTGTATGCATGGGTTAGGGTTACAAAAAAGGCAACACTACTCTGCTTGTCGTGGACAGCTGCTGTCAGTTCAATAAAATTCATGACTGCAGAAAGCCAATGTAAAAATGTACTACACACACTGTGTTACCGTTCGTTGCTCCTTTTTCGCGCCATGACACGCACTGAAAAAAACTTTAATTGAACGGAGATCCCCAGGCAGTGCTATATATAGCTGCTAACTACGCTATATATAGCTGTTAAAGCTAAATATAGCCTCGTGACGTCTGTTGCGGTGAATTAAAATTGAAGTACCGTAAACCACTAATAATGTCATATTGCAGTTCATTTTATAATATAAATATATAAGGGAGGCTCTATTCGCAATGGAATTGCGAATAGAGAAAAATTATATTCGCAATCGAATTGTGGGAAGTAACAAACATGTCGCAGCGTCTGCTCATTAGTCAATTTTAGTTTGGGCCATTAAGTAGTTTAAGAAGGTGGTTAATTTAAATAGGAATGTTCACTGTTGCGAGTTTAATTCTGACGAATTCTCCGTATTTTTTAATGAATCACTCTTCTTCTTACTTCTGTCTGTTCTTTTGGCATCCCGTTTTATTTTTACATTACGTTAGTCCTGTTTAAATATCAAGAATAATTTTTCAGAACAGGTATCCCCAATACAAATAACGATCCCTGTAAATAATTCTGTCCCCAGGCGAGTTCAAGAATTGTTAACTTTCGTTTCTGTACACTTACTGTTACCAGGCATCCATGTTTGTTTACGTTACCGTCCTATTTATGGCCTATAATATCGCAGCAGTGATGATTCTCTTAATTTGACACTTTCTATGGCCTCCAGAAATATGCTTCTCCTCAGAGAAGCAATTCAAACACCAGGCTTTCGACTGACTGGCCTCATGAATTAATAAATAAACAAGGATAAGGAAGTAATATGCATATAAAGTGCAGGAAAACCTGGTATATATGAAGCAGGTGGAAAAGAGAGAGGAGAGAGATAGATAACGAAGATAGAGAGTGTGAGAAACATAGATATGAGAAAGATGTATTGAAAGACATTAAAGAGTGGTAAAGACAAGAAAGAGAGAGGTGGTAGATCGAGACTTAGAGCGAGAGAGAGAGAGAGAGGACATCGTGTTCGGATGGCTAAGCGCCTTTCCCAAGACAAGAAAAGTAGAGGACAGATAAGAACAGAAAGACAAGTGCGCAGGTTCTTGTGCCGCAAGATAAACAACACCTAATGCACAAAATCTGTAGAAAACATATGCCTACAGCGAAATCGTCAGACTAGCATTGGTGTCACCTAATTCCTGAAAATGAAAAAAAAAAAATGTTGCTTCCCCGGTGGGGAATCGTCCTCGAGCTCCCGTGTACCAGGCGGAGACACTAACCACTATGCTACTGAGGACACGTTAATAGATCAACAAAATATTGTAATATGGAAACACGCATAGGAATAATCACGTGACCTACTTCCATTGCGAATATAATTTTTTCTATTCGCAATGGAATTGCGAATAGTCACTCCGAATATATAAGGAATACTCTGAAGTCTGACGAGGATGATCTGATCATCAAGTTTTCCTCTTGCTTGCTTCTTTTACCATCACTTTCACGCCTCTCTTACTCTTTTGGATGTATCAATACAATTACAAACGGGGAGAAGTGTGAACTGATATAGTTGATGCAGTATGGACTCGGCTGGCTGATTCTCATCAATGATGAGACTGATGCTCATCCGACTACACAACCTGCAGTGAAGGAAGCACGTCGATGATCATGATGATGATGAATGCTGCTGCTAGGTCAAGTGAAGAGGCATGAATAATAAATATATGTTATTAATAATTAGATACTTTGATCATGAATTGGGTATTTACTAATGAGACCACCACAGATAGAGAGGCCTTGAAAAACCAAATCAGGCAAATCCAACGGTACCTCAATGATGCCAGTATGCCAATTCTAAGCAAAGATACTCATATCTGAGTGTGGCGATATTGAATAAAGACATATTCCGAAATCTGCTCATAGAGCTGGTTTGCCTGTGACCCAGTCAAAGTGAGAGCTGAAATGATAACAATTGGGCTTCTTACTACTGTAACTTTTTTGTTTTTACACAAAAATCTTAGCAACCATACATCATTGTGATCGGGTTAGTGAAACCTAATTGCTCTGTCATCTGTTTTTAGTTATGATGTGTCGCAAACTAATTAAATACACTTAATTTTAAAATAAATTGTACAGCCAGTCAGTGCGAGATTGACTCAAACGGGTCATACACGGATATGAAAACTTGACTTCAAAAATATATTCAGCCTAATTGCTCATGTCATCTGTTTTTAGTTATGATGTGTTGCAAACTAATTAGCAATTCAAAATGGCCGCTTATTAATTACTAACTCATTAATTACCCTGTGCATGATTAATGTTAGCTTAAAAACCTGGCATGGTGTATATTATGCAGAATGATGCTATGGACCCAGTGGTTACTTTCCTTTTTCGATAGGATGTGCCTTGACCTAATTAGCAATTAAAAATAGACCACCAGTGAATTATTCCAGTAATTCCTAAATATAGATGACATGAGCAATTAGGTCTCGCAACTCCTATCGTAATGATATATTGTTGCTAAGACGTTCATTTAAAAACAAACAAATTATAGTAGCAAGAAGCTCAGTGAGCAGATTCCTAATTCCTTTGTTAAAAATCATGACACTCAATATCTCTGCTTAGATTTGACATACAGGCTTCATTGAGGTACCTTGGATTTGATTTTCCAAGGCCAATATAGCTGTGGTGGTACTCATTAGTAAATATCGAATTTAAAAACATATTATCAAAGTAATGCAACATTCACATACAAAATTTAGTTTTCAAAAACGATCAGGCATGATGTTGCCATGAAAATTCATTTTCTGAGTATGATAGGGGTCCATGCAGAAAGATGTCTCCAACAGACACTACCTTCGATGAATAATAATGAGAGATGCAAAAATACAAGACAGATGCCGCAGATTTAAATAAAAAATACTCATCTAACAGTATTTTCTTAATTACAGTTAATTTTAAAATAAATTGTACAGCCAGTCAGTGCAAGATTGACTCAAACTGGTCATAGACAGATATGAAAACTGATTTCAAAAATATATTCATTCATGTTAAATGATAAAAAATAGTAAAAGTATACAGATAAATTATTAATAAATTTAAATTTGTATTCTCTTTAACTTTAGTTGTCCAAATTGCGTGTTTTAAGTGTAAAAGGTATACATGCTAGTCTGATTTGTGTGGCACCAACATTTTGGATTTCCAATCCCAAAGATGAAACATCTCTGCAGAAATGTTGTTTTTCTACCATGAGTCCTAGATTATCAGTGATGAAACTCCAAATATATGTAAAAATCCAATCACAAAGATGAAATGACATCTCAGCAGAATTATTGTTTTTCTACCATGAGTTCTAGATTATCAGCGATGAAACTCTCCAAATATATGTAAAAATGGATGAAAAATTTGAAAATCCATCTCAGAATATAGGGGGACTATTAACAGCGCTAGAAAAAAATTTACTTACTGTATGTCAAATAATTTATTTCGAAGGCAAGATGATATCAACCAATTGCAACACACAGAATGTTAGACTGATCTTTTTTTACGGAAGCTAAGATGGCATTTGTTATTTTCACGTGATATGTGAATAAACGAATCCTGTCAGAAACACATATGGTTTTTTCTTAAACTTTCTTTGAGTACACAATGGATCCTTCTGCCCAGCTGTGAATTACTAGTTCTGGTTTCAATCTTATTGCATGGTAAAGTAAAATGCCTATTATTATAACTAACTATTCAGAATTCATAACCAGCTCTGCTTCATTGGAGGATTGTGCACGAGCCTCTAAAATATTAATGATCTAAATTTCTTGTTAAAACAGATAAGATCAGTTTGTTTCCTATATTTATTATGATCTGGTCATTCCCACATTGATTTACTTTATGTGTTCTTTCATGTCGGACAAACACTTCCTCTTTTGAGAAATCGATGCAATGCACAAAATTGGTGAATATTTCTAATTTTTGTTCATTACTCCAAATCTGTGTTTCCCCATTATCGTTTTAATGTCATGTCTGTTATTGTTATTGTTATCCTGTCCTGTCTTACCATTCAGGTCCCAAATGACAATTTTTATATTGCCATTACCTTGATTACATATAGCGCTTTGAAGTTTCTTGTAAAATTGCTCCTTAACTTATATCCTTATATGTTAGTGTGTAATTCCTGATCACATTCATGTTTACTTTCTGTTTGTGGTTCTGAATGTTGCAATTATTATTCTATAACCACTACTTCCCACTTTATTAGCACTTTCTCTTCCTCTTTAGATAGCATTAGGGCCACTCCTTCATTGTAAGGATCAGTTTTCTCTTTATTAACTAAAAACATAACTGTTTGACCTGCATTTAGAAGCTTTTTGTCTGCTCCATTCCATCTTGTTTTGCTTATATATATTTCCCAATTCCATGATTCTAAAATTCCAGGCGCTAATTATGGAGATTGTCCTAGGTGAAAGAAGGTAAGTCGGCTATCAATACTTCTTGCAGCTTTCTCCGCCTTTCATCATACTTCTTCTAAAAGAACCTCCATTTATCTTGGTTGATTGAGTTATTCTTCTTTCCTTATCTTTGGACTTGTTCATGGCTGGTAAGATTTTGCAGCTAAAGTGTCTACAGGATGGATTAGCTAGTCCCACTCTACCTCGCCTTGGTCATCTCTTACGACATGCTTGGTAGGTTACAGTGCTTCTATTGTTTACTTCCCTTAAGGGTCCTGGTAACACTTAGTGTAGGACTAAATAACTTGCTTCAGCTTGGAAAAAAAAAACTTTTAAATCATTTGCTGTTTTGAATTAGGTGGTGTTTGCTGCAGTGTAAACCTAAAACCTGGACTGATAAATGAGTCGGCTAACTGGTTGCTTGGTCAACTTGTGGAAGAATAGTGCAAAAACTTTGTGCTGGGAAGTTCAGGATGGCAAACCTGTTCTAAAACTGAACACTGATCTGATTACCAGACTAAGGTAAACTAATAGAATAACTGAAATTTGTTAACATGTATCTATAGTTGTTTTTTTCTTCAACCTTTCTGCAAGTACTGTCTTCTGTCATAATTCTTTCAGTAGTCACATATTAAATATCATTTTAACACTGTTCACTGAGTAAATATGCCGAAATATAAAACCTGAGGTGGAAAAAAAACTAAACATAAGTAAGGATCCAGTTCCATTTTCCCAGGCAGATATTTTTGCAGATATTGGATAAGAAAATGATTGAAAATTCAAAGAATATTATGAATTTGTTGAAGGGCATAGATAACACTAAAAATAATGCCATGATAGAAAGAAGTGCTTAACCAGGATAATATATTTAAATACGTGGGGGAAGTTATAACATCAGATTGAAGATATGATATATGCAGGATAGGTCAAATATATGTGAAGTATCTTATGTAATAATTCACTTTCATTGATTGTCAGAAACTTATGGTAATGAATATTGGAATGTGAATGAATAAATAAGGAAAAGCTGGGAGGCAGCTTTGGTGTAGTTTCTGAGAGGTATGTTGAGAGATATCTTGAAAAACTACAATTGCATGAAAGAGGTAGAACATTATATGCAACTATAAGAACAAGACAAACAGTATACTTTGGTTTTATAATGAGGCAAAAGACATTGGAAATTATTGTGACATCTAGACAGATCTGTGGTCAAAGAGGAATGCTACCAGATGGTATGAGATAGTGCCATGGAAGAATATCGTTACTAGAATTAATCCAGGGCACCAAGGACAAGATCTGTGGAGAGACATGAACGTATACGCCATTTTGCTGGGCACATGATGATGATGATGATTATGGATATATATGTAGTGAGTTGTTGAGTTGAGTTGAGCTAAGAACTAACATCACTGCACTCAGGATATTCCCATACACACTCCGTCCCCTCTTTCATCAGCCAGCGAAAAGTCACACTACAGTCGTTCCTACTGCTATCTGATTAAAATTTCTCCATGTCTTCCCTCTCAGTTTTTGAGATTCTTCTAGAACCCCAGCCGATCCCCCACAATCTCATTCTTTCCACATATGGTAGTAACTGAGATCAAATGTGACATTGTGAGATTGTATGTACTGAGGTGAGACTTCAGTTTGCCAGCTAATAAGATTATTTGAAAAGAGGGATAGCTTTTATGCCAGGATATTAGATTTGAAACAGAGGGCTATCTGTTATCTGTTGTTTTTTAATTTTTCTTTTTCATTAACAGTGATATGGGTTAAATTCTTTGCCTGTATCTGTGTGTGTTTTTCCATTCATCAAGCTTTTTAGTCATATTTTGTTTTATCATTTGGACTCCAATTATTACCTGATGTCTCCAACACTTCCATAGGGTTGGATGGACAACTATTTCAATGTATTCATTCATTCATTCAGTAGCATGTCCTTTGCAGAACCTCACTCCCATAACAACCTTCTGGAAAACTTCTCGATCACAAGCAAGATGTCCCGCATCCGATACAACCATCTGGAGATCATCCGCCACATCCTGCACCCATCTTCTCTTTGGCCTTCCTCTTCCTCTCTTCCCAGGCATATACCCCTCCATTATTGTTCTCTTCAAACTCTCATGACATTTCAAGTGACCAAAATATATCAGTTTTCTTTGTTTTATCCTCTTTAATAGCCAACCTTCTTCAATATTCAGCTCTTGAAGTATTGATGCAATTGTTCTTTTCTTTACCCAAGATATTCTTAGAACTCGTCTATAACATTTATATTCAAAGGCATTTATGCGCTGTTCAGCTTGTTTAGTAAGTGTCCAGGTCTCACAAGCGTATGGTGCAATTGGAAAGATACATGCTCTTAAAAATCTAATTTTTGTAGTTCTATCTGTCCCACTCATTTTAATGTATACAAAAGAATAAATTGTCTTGGCTTGATCACAGTTTGGGACGTAAAGGTCTGATACTGAAAATACTGGAGGGCAAATTCAGGGACAAAGAAGATGATGTTCAAGAAATAGCCACATTACATAAGCATGCAAGAACATTGGTGTGAGATTTATGCTGAGCTAAATAGAACTGCACAGAGCTAGTGGCAGCCCAGTGACATATTTATTTACCAGTCTTTGGATGAGACATCAAGCTTAGCACATGGTTTGATGCATCTGCATCCATGTCTTTAATGCAGTGTCTCCCAGCTTTTTGTGGGTCACATCATCCTTTTATAATTGCTAAGAACAGGGATAGCAAAATGCAATCAGTATGGTGCCTGGACATTTTTACCTGGCACCTGGATTTTCAATCATTTTCTTAGCCCTTATCTTGGGAAAGAATCTGCTGGCTCTTGAGAAAAAGTTACTGGCTGCTGAATTATCTTCAGATTTTTTTTCTACCTCTGCCAAGAAAACTGCAAACCATTAACACCACACACACACAAAGACATTTTTTAAAAGAGTAACAATGAATTCTGACCAGTAATTTTGTACTATTTGTAACATAGAATTGTATTCTAAGGATACCACTGCATTTGTGTATTTTATCTTTAGAGAGTGAGTTAAAGTCTACCAGAAAAGATTTTTGTGTGTGGACGTGATTGCGTTGTGCCTGTTTACAGCAGAGCTGCGTTCTTGCGCCATTAGGCTGACACATCAAACATCTGCGGGCATTTGTTGACCGGTTTAACCTTCCCGAAGAAAGCATGTCTTATAGTCTTCAAGTCTTCAAAGCATGTCTTCAAGTCTTCAGAGCATGTCTTCAAAGCATGTTCTCAAGTCTAGCATGTCTTAAAGTCTTCAAAACATTCCTTCTAGTCTTCAAAGTCTGCCTTCTAGTCTTCAAAGCCTGTCTTCTAGCCTTCAAAGCATGTCTTCAAGTCTTCTAAATGTCTTCTAGTCTTCAGGCATGTTGTAGTCTTCAAAGACTGTCTTTAAGTCTTCAGCACATGTCTTCTAGTCTTTAAAGCATGTCTTCAAGTCTTCAAAGCATGTCTTCAAGTCTTCTAAATGTCTTCTAGTCTTCAAGCATGTTGTAAAGTCTTCAAAGACTGTCTTTAAGTCTTCAACGCATGTCTTCTAGTCTTCAAAGCTTGTCTTCAAGTCTTCAAAACATGTCTTCTAGTCTTCAAAGCAGGTCTTCAAGTCTTCAAAACATGTCTTCTAGTCTTCAAAACATGTCTTCTAGTCTTCAAAACATGTCTTCTAGTCTACAAAGCATGTCTTCTAGTCTTTAAAGCATGTCTTCTAGTCTTCAAAACATGTCTTCAAGTCTTCAAAGCATGAGTTAGTTGAGGGCTTTTCTCCACCGAGAGATGAAGAGCAGAAAAGAATATAGGCATTGACATTAACAAACACAGAAAAGCTTTATGGTGAAATTTGAAATTTCCTATTAAAATATGTGCAACTACAAAACAGATTAACCCCCCCCCCCCCACCCACACACACACACACACACACACACACACACACGCGCGCGCGCGCACACACACACACACACACACACACACACACACACACACACTCTGTTCTCTAATTATGTGAACTATTCGGCACTCCTCCGAATAACGGTCCCAAATTATTTATTGTAAAAAGTGTCCTTACAGGGCCTCATTGGGTGGTTATTTCTGGTTCCAGGGCGATATGCTTATTCAGAAGTGATATGTACAGTTATTGAGCGTTTGATGGACTGCTACACCGAACGATGGATGCAATAAATGTTTCTGAGCCCAGAGGGCCCTCACTGTCGTCGGAGTATATATCTATATCTTGACGTACGTATTTCCACATATAACTGATATAGGTATACACTCTGCTGACAGTGAGGGTCCTCCGGGCCCAGAAACATTTATTGCATCCATTGATTGGTGTAGCAGTCTACCAAACACTCAATAACTGTATGTAATAAAAGGGTACCAAATTATTTATTGTACGTACGTACTTCCACCTATAACTGTCAAATATTATTGGTGCATATTTCGATTTTCTCAGTTCTGTATTTTAGTTCATAGTGTTTAATATTTTATATTATATCACGTAACGAGGCCCTGTAAGGGATGCTTTTTACAATAAATAATTTGGGACCAGTATTCGGAGGAGTGCCAACTATTCTGACAACAATATTAACATGGTTTGAACAATACTTGATCAATGATATTATCTTGCCATTTTTTAGAAATGTGTTGACAAGTCTACAAAGAATAAAAATGGACAACAGTGATCAAGAGTCAGTATCATCAAAAGTGGCACCCCCAGACAGTGTCAAAGGTTTGTATTAGTAAAATAAATTAACAAGAAAACATACAATCAACAACCAACACAAGCAACAACTGATATAAAACTATGACAGCTGGTGGCTTCTATAGAAAACTGTTGTTAATTTTGACAGTCTTTATATTATCTGATAATAAAGTTGCATATCCTTTACAGGACATTGCAGTCAACCCCAGCATTGTTATGACTTCGTGATTTCTTCGCAGGTTTACTTTCTGTAATTTGCCATTGTTTTCTGAATGACTGGTCCCATGCCATTGTATGGAAATCAATGCAAGACGGTCTACTTCCGAATCAAACATTCTGAGACAGGTGTGGTGTATCTGTACATCTTGGATCAGTCGTAACTTCTGATGAAAGATGTCTTGTAGAGATTGGAATAAGAATCACCATGGCAAAAGTAGTCATTTGCATGATGGAGAATGTACTCACCAATAAAAAGTTGTCAGTTGCATTAAGGTGAAGTCTTCAAAGGCCATATAGAGCCAATCTTGTTGTATGTATGTAAAGCTAGGACAATAAACAGACCAGCCAAGAAGCATTTAGTGGCAGTAGATATATGGATTCTGAGGAAAATGTAAAAAAAAATACTATGGATGGACGGAATAAGAAATGAGACAAGCTTTCAAAACACAGATGAAAACTGTTCATTGATTAGAAAAATTAGACATCAGCACTCAGATTTTGGGCATGTTATAAGGCAAAATAAATTTGAAAACTTAGTGACAACTCACAGACTTGATGAGAAAAGAGCAAGAGGAGGACAAAGCTATAAATACATAGATGGCCTGGCCCCATGGCATAACCAAAACAAGAACACAGACTTGGTGTGAAACTGGTGATCATGTGAGACGGCAAAATGATCAATCATACTTAATGGCAAGGCACGTGATGGTAACGGCACTGTGATTATTATAGTGCCTGGGTTGTATAGTCAGATCACATCAATTGCCATATTCTCTGATAGTTTATCTCCAGTGGGTCTTCATTCTTTGCCTAGTATTGATGATGATGTCTGTCATTGTCTTTGCTGTCCATACCTTGATGCTGTTCTACTGCTTGGTTTCCCCTTGCACATTTGCTCTCTATCTTTCTCTACATCGTTGTTTCAGCAGAATGTGATTGTCTTTTCTGTGCAGTTTTTTTTTTTGTTTTGACATATCCTTTACAGGACATCGCTGTCAACACCAGCATCTTTCAGCTGTATGTTGATTTCTTGGCAAGATTACGCTCAGTAGTTTGCCATTGCTTTCGAACCACTGCTGATTCCTACCGTCATCACGTTACCGACGAGAGTATACGAGATTACGGAGATCAAAGGAGTAAGGCGCCTCCTTCCCTCCTCTAGCCTATAGGACACCCTTGGGCAAGGTGGAGTACCCGTTTAACCCCCGATCAGGGTTACATGAAGCCATGGGTGCAGGTGGTAGATGAAGATGGAGAGCAGCCGATAGATAGTTGTAGGTTATGGTCTCCACCTTCACGACGGTAGGCAGAGGATCTCCTTTTTTTTTTTAGGAGACAATGGCTACGGTCACTGACCAGTATGGTCACTGCTAGGAAGGAAAGCAATGGCAAACTACCTTCTTTACAGATGCCAAGAAAATCATGTTGTGTGGGCTGTAGAAATGTGGTTTCTGAGGAAAATGCAAAGAATACCATGGACAGCCAGAAAGACCAATGAACAAGTTCTTCAAGAAACAAATGAAGATCGTAAACTGATTAGAGACATTAGACGTAGACAGTCACAATTTTTTGGGCATGTTATGAGAAGAAATGATTTGGAGAACTTGGTGACAACTGGTAAGATCGAGGGGAACAGACCAAGGGGAAGACCTAGAAGCAAGTACCTGGATGGCTTGGCCTTGTGGCATGGTCGAGATAGAAACACGGAGCTGATCCACGACTCTGGTGATCGAGTGAGATGGCAGAACATGACCACCCACGCTTACCGGCATGGCACATAATGGATGGATGGATGCAGGATTTTGAATTGCATTCGTAACCCCTTCGGTACAGAGCTGGCTCACAACAGAGGGGTATTATTTATTTAATTTGTATCATGTTCAGTGAATCTCTTTCATTCCAAGTTTGTTTTCGATCGTTTTGTCATTTTATCTTTCCTTTGTATTTGTCCTATCTGTCTATTGACATGTATATGATTTATTCTCATCAAACAGGAATGATCCAGCTCAATCGAGATGCATTTACAAAAAATGTGAAAATACCAGCAATGCGGATATCAAAGCGTGACATCGGCAAGACTCAAAAGGTGCTGAAATCTTTGTTGCTGAAGGTGCGAAGACTTAAGCCCATCGTTGAAGTAGATGATGGCAATTCTGAGAAGAGTCAGTGTCTGGTACTGTTAGATCCAGAAAAACTTCAAAATGACAGTTTGCCTGAAGATCAAAAGATGACACTTCAAAATCTTGGATTGGAAATCAGCAATCTGGATATGTTTGAGGTTAACTTTTTTTTTGTAAATTGTAACTGTTATTATGTGTTGTACATATTTGACATTTGTTTTGCCCACATCATATATTAAAATTTTTTTTGCAGGAAATCTTGAGTGCTGACCGACATCAACGATTAGTCGCTCCACATTTCTAGTTCATTCGGCCTTTCACTAGCTAATGTCTTAATAATTCATATGTAAACAAATAACATAAAATGAAAACATAATTGTTTTTTCTTTTTCTTTTTTTTTTGGTCATTGATAAAAACTGGTGGAAACAGTCACTTGTTTCTGTGTGTATTTTGTTTCGTTAATTTGCTAGTTATATTGTTTGTGTTAGGTGTTACCTAAACAGCAGTCACCCCTATATTTTATGTTCGTTCGTGTTGGGTGTTAGGTCAACAGCGGTCTCCCTGTATTTTATATTCATTTGTGTTGTTAGCTCATCTGCAGTCGCCGATATATTTTATGTTCGTTCGTGTTAGGTGTTAGCTCAACAGAAGTCATCCCTATATTTTATATTCATTCATGTGTCACCCCAATATTTTATGTTACTTGTTTCAGGGGATGTTCGTTTAGGTGAATTGTTGTTGTTTTGTCTTCTTTAGTTATAGTCATTACCTCTGTTTTACTTGTGCTAATTTTCATGTTATGTTCCCTACACATTTCGTTTAGACTATTCATGTGGTATTGTAATTCAGCTTCTGATTTTGCTATCAGTGCTGGATCATCCGCAAAGAGGAGTTCTCTAATGATGTAATTTGCAGATGGTTCTTCTTCTGTGTTTGTGGTCTGTTTGGCTGGTTTCTTTACATATGTTATGAACAAGAGAGGGGACAGGACACAACCTTGTCATATTCCGGATCTTATTGTGAAGGGTTCTGAGTGTCCTCCAGTTGCTCTTACTATGCATTCACTGTTGTATAAGCTTCTACATAGGTTTGTAAGATCAAAGTGAGATCAACTGTTACAAATCACCAAATAGAATTCCAGGTGGCCCAAACAAAATTTAATATTCAAACGAGCCATTTAATGAAGGCGACTCATCTCTGTGTTTAGACTGGAACAAAAGAAAAGAAGCAGCGGCTGCAGCAGGTTATAACAATATGGATTGCAAACAATTAGGTATATTTAGCTCCTGCAAAAAGAAGAGACATACTAAACAAAAACTATTCCATACAGGTGAAAATAAAGTGAGAATGTGAGATGCATGTTTCACTGCACTGAAGTCTTGCTTCTCTAACAACTCCATTAGGCTTAAAATTGAAAGCCATTTAATAAACTCTCTGGTATGCATCCACCCATCTGGAATCAATACTGTTGTGGATGCCTCTGTATAACTATGCTGTCTTCCCTCTATATATTCATTTCAAACTGTTTACACACCTATATATTCATACTGAACTATTTACACATCTTTGGCCACACACATCCTATCTGGCACTTTGGCATCCGAAGTGCTTAAACTTTGTAGCAAAGAGCGCCTTTCTTCACCGGTTTGAACCCCATTTCTGTTCCCTCCTGACAAACAAAGGAGTTGAGTTAATTGTATTTTGTGTATTTTTTGTTTCTTATCTGTTTGTGTTGTCCTGTCTTTGACAAAGATTCTTAGAACTGAAACGTTAGGTTGTCCTTTGTGTCCTATAATACTTATTTTTTTTTAAATTTTATTACTTCATTTTTATATATTTATTGATTGTTTCTGATTTTTGATAATTCTCACTTTGTTTTCACCTGTATGGAGTCCTTTGTAAGGTATGTACATAGTGTCCGTGTTTAGTATGTCTCTTCTTTTAGCAGGAGCTAAATATACCTAATTGTTTGTAATCAGTATGTTTAGACTGTTGAGCACAGGAAACAGAAGAAATATGTTAGTTCTAAAATGCATCTTTTTTTTAAATTTACAGGTAAAACTGAATTATGACAACTGGACATTATCGGATATCATGAGAGCCATCCTGCCCAGCGACCATGATAGTGTGTCGTCTTTTACACAGATTGGACATATAGCCCATTTAAACTTGAAAGAACAGATCCTGCCCTATAAGCATCTTATAGGTGAGTTTATCACCGAATTTGTATTTTATATTGGCCTGTATATAGTGTTAACCTTGTATTTTTAGACTAGTCAACACTAGATGGGTGATGTAGTCAATGTCATGCCAGCCGCCTTCACTTTCCAGGACATTTCTGGTACCCATTAATTTCCAGAATTTGTTGGGAATCGTTTGGGAAGGAAAGCTGGTGAGAAAGGGAACTGTACACCCAACCTAACTATGATATAGACCTAGAATATATGAAGACTTTGCACAAAACAGCAGTATCTGCTATAGGACAACCTTGACGTGTCACAGGCATGGAGTTTCCCAAGATGATTGTGTCTGTTAAACATTGCTGGTGCACACTTAAGTGTTGTAGGGAGCTGAAGATTAACTGCCGCTTTCCTGCATACTTTACACATCACATTTTTTAAAAGTTTTGTTGTGTGTTATGTGGTGAGCCTAGATACAGTGACATGTAGAAAGGGCACTTCTTGCAGGTTGCTGGACACCAGCTAACTGCAGGTGAAAAGATTGGTAGTCAATTAAAACTCCCCTGCTGGTTGTGTGGAACCTCATGCAAGATGTCTACCCTATATCTGCTTCATTGCATGGATATACAGCTCATCAAGGGGTCTGAACTAAAGTGGCAGAGGATCTTGCAGATCAAGCTCCAGAAATGCAACACACAGAACCCATTGACATATGGTGTATGCTCAGAAATTCATCACTTCACTCTCAGATCATGTGTTACATGGTCAAGCAAGATCCTAGTCTGCACTCTGGCAATTGAGATGTTCAAGATGGAGGAAGTCAGCAAGAAGAAACACCACAATAGGCAGATTGTAGCACACTATTGTAATGGAAATGTGTCTTTTGTCTGTAAGGATTAGATATGCTTCTCACCCTGTGATGCTGTCTTGAAATGGGTCCACACAGTGCTACCAGAGCTTCTCAGAAGCTTTGTGGAGCCAGACGGCATGGAAAAGAGCACCTGGCCAACCATTAACTAAGTCAACTAAAGTTGAGTTGAGTCAAGAACCAGCATCACAGACTCAAGACATTCCCATTTGTGCTCCGTCCTCATCTACAACAGCCAGTAAAAAGTCCCAGTGCTAATGGTACCAGAAGCAGTCTCATTTTGTCTGTCTGACCTTTCCTCAGAGTTTTGAGTATCGACTATATCCTCTGGTCACTCCCTGCAGCACCATTCTCTCCAAGCCGTGATGATCTGCCCATTCTTCTGCACTATACACATGATTCCAAAGGACCCCGGCCACATCTGCCGTGTCATGCACGAAGGGGTGTAGGCACAGCCAGTCTGTCCACCAGCTCATTTCCCACCACACCACCATACCCTAGGGAAAGAAATCCAAATAGATACTCTATATATTTTTGATTGTTGAATGGAAGCCTGCCACTCTGCTCAAAGCATGCTTATTCTTATTTTTTTTATGTTGCATATCCCTTTCACGGTTAGCGGGGTAGGGGTATCCCCTATCAAAGGAGATGTAAGACGCCTCCTTTCCTCCGTTAGTCTACGGGACACCCTTGGGCAAGGTGGAGTACCCGTTCAGCCCCCCAATCAGGGTTACGTGAAGCCATGGAAGCAAGTGGTGGATGGAGTGTGAGAGTAGCTGACAGATTGTTGTTGGTTATGGTCTTGCACTCTGCGGCGATAGGCAGATGATCTCATCAGTAGAGACAATGGCTATGGCCACCGACTAGTAGTCACTGCCCAGAAGGAAAGCAATGGCAAGCTACCTTCTGCAAAACTTGCCAAGAAACCATAACAACTATGACAGAAAACATAATAAGAAAGAGATCTGGTGGCAAGACCCTCAGGCCAGGCAGATCAGATAATACTGGGGAAGAGTGTGACACGGGGACCAGTACTAGTAATTGTGATGATGGAGTTAATCCTGACTGTGTTACCAAGGAAATCCCCTGTGTCGGCCTAAGAAAAAGAGTGAGAATAGGAACGTGGAATGTGAGAAGTCTGTATAAGGGGAAGCTTAAAGTAGTATGTGATGAGATTGAGAGGTTAAATATTCAAATTTTAGGAATTAGTGAACATCGCTGGAAAGGCAAGGGACATTTTACAACTGAAAATGGAAGTCTTTTCATTTATTCTGGTAGAGACGTCGGAGGCCAGAGTGGAGTGGCATTTTGTTTAGATAAAACAACTGCAAAAGCTTTACTGGGATGTAACCCAGTTTGTGATATAATCCTCACTATTAGACTTAAAGGCCGCCCAAAAAACACACCACTCGTACAGATATATGCACCTACTTCAACAGCAGAGGAGGACAGAATTGAAGATTTTTATAACAGACTGCAAGACACATTAAATAAGATTGGTCACAATGATATAGCAATAATACTGGGAGATTTTAATGCAAAAGTGGGTACAGGAAGAGCTGAAAATGAGAGACACGTTTTTGGAAAATTTGGATTGGGAAACAAAAATGATGTAGGTGACAAATTAATTTAATTTTGCACAGAAAATGAGTTAATGATAGCCAACACACTTTTTAAACAACAATCAAGAAGACTCTTCACATGGAAGTCCCCGGACAGTATTACCAAAAATCAGACAGATTATATTTTAATACAAAGAAGATGAAGATCAAGCATAATATCTGCAAAAACCCTACGAAGTGCAGACTGTGATACAGATCATCAGTTGTTAGAAGCAGATCTGATATTAAAACTCAAAAAGCTTACCCGAGGACCAAGGCCACTTCATTTTGATCTCACAAAAATACCAGATGCATACACCGTAGAAGTTAGGAATCGTTTTGGGGTCTTGATGTCTGTACAATAGGAAATGACACCTGATTTACTGGCAGTACAAGCTAGAGATATCTTGATAACTGCAGCCAAAGATTTAATTCCGACCAAGAAAAAGCAACTTAAGCCATGGATCACATCCGACACGTTAGAATTAATAAAACAATGAAGGGAACTGAAACAGAAAGGAGGTGAATTCGATTACAACAGGATGAAGTATACATCTTTAACTTGAGAAATAAGAAAAAACACAAGAAAGGACAAACATCAATATATACAAGATTGCTGTATCAGAATTGAGCAATATCATAAGACTGGAAGAGATTACGAAATGTTCAAAGAAATGAAGTTATTGACAAGAAATGTTCAACCTCAACTGAATGTTATCTGTGACAAGATGGGAAATACCTTAACAGAATTTAGACAAATTCTAGAAAGATGGCAGGAGTACTGCAGTGGAATGTGTGATATGAGTCACAGTGAGGATATGAATGAGATACATGAGCCAACGACAGCAGAGACAGAACCTGAACCCTCATTAGATGAAATTGCATGGGCAATAAAGAACCTAAAGAATGGTAAATCACCTGGATGTGATGAAATACCAGCTGAGCTAATTAAAGCGGGAGGTGAAGAAAGCATACAAATCTATCACGCATTATGTAAAAAGATATGGAAATATGGTATATGGCCAAAAGATTGGAAGAGAACTATCTTAATTCCAATACCAAAAAAGGGCAACCTGAAATTATGCACCAACTATAGAACTGTTGCCCCGATCAGTCATGCAAGTAAAATCCTACTAAAAATCATAATGGGAAGACCTCGTAAGAAAATGGAAGAAGAAATTAATGCGGTTCAAGCTGGGTTTAGACAAGGAAGAGGAACAAGAGATCACATTCTCAATATGCATTTAATAATAGAGAAATGCAGAGAATTTAATGTAAGCCTATTCTCATGTTTTGTGGATTATTCAAAGTCATTTGACTGAGTACAACATCAGAAACTTTGGGTAATCATGAGGAATATGGGCTTTCCATATGTAATACAACTAAGAATGCTGTATCTAGACCAACAAGCAGCGGTTAGAATAAATGGCGAGACATCAGATTGGTTTGACATCAAGGAGTCCTTCAGGGATGTGTGCTGTCCCCCTATTTGTTTAACCTGTACGCCAAAAATATAATGAGAAATGTCAGAGATTATATAAACAGGGAGCTATATGATGCCCTAAATATCGGTGGTCATGACATACCAGAGATTCGGTATGCTGATGATACAGTATTGCTATCCACAACACAGACTGATATAGAAAACCTAATAGCCTCAACCCAATTGAATAGTGAAAATCACAACTTACATCTTAACATAGCAAAAACAAAGATAATGCATACAAATAAAATCACTATGGAGAAAGAAATATATGAATAACGAAGACACAAACCATATATAGTACAATTTATTGCCTGGCACATTTCGCTGCATCTCGTCAGGTACTTACTGCAGATATCACACAACATAGAGTAAAATAATTAGAATCATCGTTTAAGCTAAAATATACACATGTTCACACAGTAATATTAGTTGTTTACCATGGTAATTTTAAACTGACTATCATGTCTTTCTGTTTGCACAAAATTAGCTTGTGCAGGTGGATCATTATCGCTTCTGCAAACTTTAACAAACGACTATTTTGTGTATGAAACAACACACGAAAAGCGCGGTCCCTTTCAATGATATGACCAGTTTCCAAGACATGACGTGCAATGGACGATGCCGGAAGTTTATAATTGTGGTGTGTCACACTTCCCATGATCCCATCGCTTATGTGTAGTTTCTTGTCAACCTAGTTTGGTACGTGTTCAAAAATCCTGGTGTGTAACTGCCTCTCTGTTCGGCCAATGTATGTAGACTCGCACCTGCATGTGAATTGGTAAATACAATTAGATGTGGCATACAGAGGGGTAGATTCTTTTATTGCTGGGGTGGAAATAGGTGTGGTTTTGTACGTAATAACTGGAGTTGCAGCACAGAACTCACAACTAATATTACTGTGTGAACATGTGTATATTTCAGCTTAAACGATGATTCTAATTATTTTACTCTGCAGTAAGTACCTGGCGAGATGCAGCGAAATGTGCAGGCAATAAATCATACTATATATGGTTTGTGTCTTCGTTATTCAAATTCACTACTGGAAAACATTGTTTTGATTTTCTGAAAGAAATATATGTTAATGAGGAAAAATTGGAGGTGGTGTAAAATTGTGAATATCTTGGGTCCTTGATTACCATCAACGGTGACACAATGAAAGAAATTAAACGACGACTATCAATTACTCTTCAAAGACTAAAACAACTGAATAAATTATGGAATGGGACAGACAGAACTACAAAAATTAGATTTTTAAGAGCATGCATCTTTCCCATTGCAACATACGCCTGTGAGACCTGGACACTTACTAAACAAG
The DNA here is from genome assembly GCA_963921405.1 of Cepaea hortensis. NCBI lineage: Eukaryota > Metazoa > Mollusca > Gastropoda > Stylommatophora > Helicidae > Cepaea > Cepaea hortensis. Next base: position 92,049,109 of record OY992881.1, on the reverse strand, counting down.
CTGAACATCGCATAAATGCGTTGGAATTTAAATGTTACAGACAAGTTCTAAGAATATCTTGGATAAAGAAAAGAACAAATGCATCCATACTTCAAGAGCTGAATATTGAAGAAGGTTGGCTATTAAAGACGATAAAACAAAGAAAATTGAAATATTTTGGTCACTTGAAATGCCACGAAAGTTTGGAGAGAACAATAATGGAGAGGTATATGCCTGGGAAGAGAGGAAGAGGAAGACCAAAGAGAAAATTGGTGCAGGATGTGGCGGATGATCTCCAGATGAGTGTATCGGATGCGGGAATCTTGCTTATGATCGAGAGGTTTTCCGGAAGGTTGTTATGGGAGCGAGGTTCTGCAAAGGACATGCTACTGGGGTTCTGCAAAGGACATGCTACTGGATGAATGAATGAATATCCCTTACAGGATGTTGCAGTCAGCACCAGCATTTTTCAGCTGCTGTTGATGTACAAGGAAAGTTGTATGTTCAGTAGTTTGCCATTGCTTTCTGAATAACCGGCTCACATACCCCCGTAAGTTACCAGTGCGGCGCAAATCGCTGCCAATTCTCGCAGCTGCTGTTTTCCCCACGTGGATATATGGGATTACGAACAATGTTGTTAACCCCTTGGTCAGGGAGACAGGCATGCCTGTCTTAGTCAACTAGAAAACTGCTGAAGATAATGCACTGGAATGCTGTAGGCATCAACAGTTCAAGGAATGGATACAGCAAAAACTTAGAACTGGAACACATTTTGCACATGATTGATTGATTGATTGATTTAGGAATCGACATCACAGCATTCGGGGCATTCCCATAAGTGCTCTGTCCCCATCCTCAGCAGCCAGCGAAGAGTTCCAACTCTAATAGTACCAGTAGCAATCTGACAAGGGCGCAACCACATCTGCCTTGTCATGTATCAATACTCCACCAAGTTCTGCAGAACCAACCAATCTGTCCGCCTATTCATTTCCCAGCACACCGGCATGCCCCGGAGAAAAGATCCAGGCGATGCTTGTCACCCGTGACCTCCTAAGTGAAGCAAGCCACTCCGCACGAAGCCTGCCCGTCCTCACCCTCGTCAGCATGCTTTCTGAGTCAGTTACAATCACGATGTGTGTGTGTGTGTCGTATTCTCCATCCAGCGGAGAACCGCATTTTGCACAAAAAATAATTAAGACATTTTGTAACCAGGAAGACCTCTCTCCAGAAATGTGGCTTTCAAAATAAGTGGATACCAGTGCTTTAGATCTGACAGACGGGATGGAAAAGTAGGAATGCTCATATTGATATGTAGCAATACAAATGCATGTTAGACATCTAACTATATGACGGGAGCAGAGTACCAGAGGCTACAATTCAGAACAGAATATACAGACTTCTCCTAATGAAGTACTACTTCACCCACTTGTGCTAAACACTATCCCATGTCAAGACAAATTATTGGTCTGGAGATTTCAGAAATCACTCACAGACCAGGGGATATGGCCATCTGGACAAAGAGGAGAAGAATTTGAGAATTGGCAAGATGAAAATGGATTTCTTCTAATAAACCACTCTAAACACTGACCAGCCTTTAACTTAAGGTCAAGGTAAACTACCTACATGCCAGATGGGACCTGGCACTCACCTCTGACCAGAGTTCAACTTAAGGTCAAGGACCTATCTGCCAGATGTGGCCATTCACTTGCTGAATGTAGAATAGAATATTACATTTACAGTAGAAAAACAATTAAGAGGTGATCAACGGCAGGTTTTCCTAATAGTAGCAAATCACTTTGATACAGAAAGTAGTAACCTATCTAGATGGAACTACAAAAAGGCAAACTGGAATTTAAGCATCATACCAGCATACTTGACAGCAGAATATCTATTGAAGATAGTAACAGGGTGGTTGATGAATTCATTGAATGCCTACTCTAAACAGCCAAAGAAACTGTACCCATTGGAGGCGCAGAAACCATGTACCATGCTGGAATAATGACCTAGAATATGAAATCCATGAGAATGAATGTGAGGTGACACACCTGCAAGCTGAGAATAACTCAGATGGGACAAACACAGCAGATTCTGTCATTTAAAGGCAGAATTGTGAGATGGACAAAAGAGCATGAAACAAGAATTGAGTCTTTGAACTTTGAAAAAGATGAAACAAACAATGGAGATTAAACAACTTAATTATAAGGAAACAGTCAGAAATAAAACTAAAATACTTGAGGATCCAAAGTGCATCACAGAAAAGCAAGCTGCAGACCATTTTTAAACCAAATTTTCTCCAGATTGTAACATTGAAGATAGTTAGAATACAAGGTAAATTATACATATTTAAAATAACAGAGACAGAAATGGGGTAGAAGTAGAAATAATGGATACCCTACTCACAAGCAAAGAATTGGAACTTGCAATAGCCAAGCTAAAACTGACTTAGGTGAGAAAAATATTGGAACAGGAACATTACAAAAACAACTGGAAATTGTTAATAAAAGCTGCAAAACTGGTGCTACGCAAAAGATTTGGAGAGAGGTGATTATAGACTAAAAGCAGGGAAAGACAATTTGCTTCTAGCCACAGGCCTATAAGTCTTACAAACTGTCTCATCTCCGTAAGACTGTGGAACATGAAATCAATGACAAGTTAAAATGGTACTTGGGAAGTAAAAATTGTTTAGCGCCACAATAAACAGGCTTTAGAGAATGTCACTGCACAGAAGCTGAGGTCTCGTACCACAAACCAAGAGATAGGGGATGTATTTCAAGGAAAAGGACCCATTTTTGTTATGTGGATAGACTTACAAAATGCATTCAGCAAGTTGTGTAAACAAAGACTTCTGTTTCAGCTATATAACACGCATGTACAAACAGACACAGACCCATTTGTATAATACAAAAGCCAAATCTAACATGATTGTCGTAAAAGCAACAACAAAAAATGCTACTATGTCAGAGAGTGTCTCAAAGTTGAGTCAGTTTTTATGTTCAGTAGTTTGCCATTAGAGGTCAGCATGACCGAGAGGTTTATTATACCCAGACTTAAACTTCCTGTGTGCCGATAGAGGGATGGTGGATTTATTCAGTTAGACATAAACATTGACTTCTCATTCAAAAAGCAATAGCAAACTATTGAAAGTAAAATTGCCTACAAAATCAACCTGGCATTGATCACAACATCCTGTTAGTCTAGTTTAGTAGACGGATCAACATCACAGCACACGGGTGTAACCCATAAGTGCTCTGTTCTACTCCTAACTCATGCCTGAGTCTGAGAATCTCAGCTCAGTGCATGAACTACATTGCAACGGTGAGGATCCTTGAAATACTTTGGGTAGATTTTTAACTCAAAACTTTACCCGGGCAGCACGGTTAGGCTATTCTTTTTCAACATCCTACCAAGGACAAGCAACATTTTAAAAAGTTAATTTACCATAATTGTTTGAATGGCCGGCCCTCATACTAGTGAAATCAATGCAAAATGATTGGCTTCTCAAATCGCTTGCTACTGATTTCCAACCCTTGACCCGGTGCGTCAGGGAATTGTGAAACTGTGTTTACTAGCCCCTAAGCCACATACACCCTTGACCTTGTTAAAAATCTGCCATATAACGTGAAAACAACAGTTGTTGCTGGTGATGTAGTTACGTGGTGCCTGGATTGTATGCAACAATGGCTCTAAAAAGTATACAGGAAGCTGAAGATGCCAATTGGACAGTTAAATGGTGAATCAAAATAAATCAGAAAAGTCAGCTACTACACTTTTTACTCTCACCAAGTCAATCAATCAATCAATCAAATGCCCTGCCCGTTAGCGTAGGCGTTCATGATTTTCCACATATCTCGGCCTTTTGTGTTCTGGATCAACTCTGCTGATGATATTCCTCCATCTACCGTTTCAATCCATCCAGCATAATTTCTCTTGGTCAGCCTCTGCCTCTCTTCCCTCTAATCTTTCCAGTCGTCACGATGTTCTCCAATGACCGAGAAAGTTCTTTGTCTTTTTCTTATTGTTGTATATAAAAACTACTTTCATTAGCCTCTTTCAGGCAATCATTGTTGGTTACTCTGGCAGTCCAAGGAATTCACATTTGTTTCAGGAACCAGTATTACAACCATTAATCACCTTGTTCTCTAGATTTCTTATGTTAGCTGTCACAGAATCGGCACTGAATATTTATTCTTGTCTGTTTCAAACAGGTGAAGTTATCATTGATAAAATTTCTACGGTTAAGACAGTGGTGAACAAAATTGGTGCCATTGATAATACCTTCAGGGTCTTTCAGTTAGATCTGTTGGCTGGAGAGGAAAACTATATCACTCAGATCAAGGAGCATGGCTGTGCTTTTGAATTAGACTTCTCCAAAGTTTACTGGAATTCTCGGCTGAGTAAGTGTAGTATTTTTTATAATATTTCAAAGAATGTGAATAAGTGTGGTATTCATTAAAATATTTCAGTGAACATGAATAAGTGTGTTATTCATTATAATATTTCAGTGAACATGAGTAAGTGTGGTATTCAGTATAATATTTAAGTGAACATCAGTATTTAGCAGGTCTTTTGCAGAATGTCATTCTCATCAATGCCCACCAAAATGACTCTTGATCCTTAGTCAGTTCTTCTGCCTCATGCATCTTCATGCCCAAGTTGTCTTCAATGTCTTGTATCCATCTTCGTGCTGGTCGACCCCTGCCTCGTCTTCCAGGAACCAAGCCCACTGTTCTTCTCAAGTCACTGTGATGTTTGATATAGCCTAAGTATTTCAGTTTCCCAGACAATGTGCTGTCTGTAAGCCAGTTTTCTGTGATGTTCAGATCCTGTAGAACAGTGGTTCTCAACCTTTTTTGGCCCATGCACCCCTTCACCATATGTTCAGAATGTCATCCCCCCCCCCCCCACCTTCATATGTCCATATAAATCTCCGCTCTCCCCCCCCCCCCACACCTCCAGAGGGGGGGGGGGGGAATTCCCCACCGGTTGAGAACCACTGCTGTAGAACGTCAGTATTATTATTATTATTATTATTATTATTCATCCACGGTATTTTAAGGATTTTTCATGATTTTAAGTCCAAAATCCCAGATTCAATGATTGTGAAATGTTCAATTTCTGTTTCAATTTCTGTATTGTTAATTGTGATATTTGGTTGCTATTTAGTTTTTGTTTATAAACTTTTTGTTTTTAAACAGACAGGATTAACCCTTTTAATCCTTAGCACTATTTGAGAGGACAACCATGCCATCTGCATATCTGAGTTCTGTAGTTGGATTTCCACCAGTTATGAATGGATCAGAATTACCACTTGTCTCATCATTTGTGGCATTTATAATTACATTTTCTGCACAGATGTTGAACAGGTATGGGAAGAGAATGTCTTACTCCCTGATGCACATCAAGGGAGTCTCTGTGGTGAAGTGGTCAAGCCGTTTGACTCATGCTCCGGAGGTTGTGGATTCGATTCCGGGCTGCATCCTTCGATTTACGAGTTAAATGTTTCGGAGACTCCTGTGGGTCGTCGCTAAAAGCTATGGAGTTCGTTCTTTGTGCGACACTTTCCGTACTGCGGAAAGAGACAGAGCTATATGGGATAAAATCCTGTGCAATGAAGTCGACCCTGTCGACTTTTATGCGACTTTTTAAGCACATCAAACCAGCAGGTTGTTTCATCAGCTGCTCTGATGGCTGCTTGTTGTTCTGTTTAAGTGACCATTATACATAATTTTAAACATACTTGACCTTGTTGTCTTACAGGGGAGTAAAGGCAGCGCAGCGGTTAGTGTCCTGGCTTACTAATACTGGTTTTGGGTTTCATTTTCATAATTTGCAGGATTGTTTAATTTAGCAGTGGCGTTGACCACCGCAGGGTACAAGAGGAACATGATGAGATGATGAGTTAACTTAGGTTCGTAAAATGAATACCAGAGATTAATGTGAAAATATATACATTCAGCATGAGCTGCCAGTATCATCCTTTCTTTTTCATTTGGTCACTCATAATGTAGCTTTAAAGCCACATGCCCAAACTGCTTTACTGGCAGATAATGTTTTGCTTTACTTGATGCTAGCTAATGTTACTTATCACTTGTGCATATACATATATTCGTTTGATGAAAATATGAACATGGCCACTAACAAATGTGGATAGCTGGTGTATGTTATAATTTTAAATTATGATATAAAACAACAATCATCATCAAATGCTTGCCTGACTGGCATAGATTATCATTCTTCTCTACATCTTGCAATCTCCAACAACAGGTATCATTTCATTTTCTGACAGAAATGACAAAAGGCTGCCAAGAATCTTCTCTCCTTGTCTTTCCCTCTTTTTCCAAAATTCTTTCCAGTTGTCACATGTTCTAGTTTCACAAAGGTTCAAAGAATATCATAGATATAAACATAGAGGTATACAAATTCACAGGAATACTCACCATACAGACTGTCTCCCCCAAACCCACCATACAGACTGTCTCCCCCAAACCCACCATACAGACTGTCTCCCCCCAAATCCACCATACAGACTGTCTCCCCCCAAATCCACCATACAGACTGTCTCCCCCCAAATCCACCATACAGACTGTCTCCCCCCAAACTAACCATACAGACTGTCTCCCCCAAACCCACCATACAGACTGTCTCCCCCAAACCCACCATACAGACTGTCTCCCCCAAACCCACCATACAGACTGTCTCCCCCAAACTCACCATACAGACTGTCTCCCCCAAACCCACTATACAGACTGTCTCCCCCAAACCCACCATACAGACTGTCTCCCCCAAACTCACCATACAGACTGTCTCCCCCAAACTCACCATACAGACTGTCTCCCCCAAACCCACCATACAGACTGTCTCCCCCAAACCCACCATACAGACTGTCTCCCCCCAAATCCACCATACAGACTGTCTCCCCCCAAACTAACCATACAGACTGTCTCCCCCAAACCCACCATACAGACTGTCTCCCCCAAACCCACCATACAGACTCTTCCCCAAACCCACCATACAGACTGTCTCCCCCAAACCCACCATACAGACTGTCTCCCCCAAACCCACCATACAGACTGTCTCCCCCCAAACCCACCATACAGACTGTCTCCCCCCAAACCCACCATACAGACTGTCTCCCCCAAACCCACCATACAGACTGTCTCTTTCCTGTTTGTTACTGGGGCCCATAAGCAAAACCAAGAGCAGTAACACTGTAACCTACCCTGCATGTTGAAAGGGGCGACTAAGGAAAGTTAACTTGAGATTGACTACCTCAACCCTTAAAATCTTTTAGTTGCATAATCCAACCAATCACGAACCAGTCTCCTTTGGAGATAAAAGTCAGAAGGAGAAGGTTGTGACTTTCAGCATTACCATGATATTTTGTCTGCTGCATATCTTTGCTTCCAATATATGTAGAAAAAATATAAAACTACTTCAGTGACATGTATTTTAATGTTAACTTATCCACCTTTTTTATTTGTTTCTACAGGCACAGAGCATTCAAAATTGGTTGATCTGGTGGCGAAAGGATCAGTTATCTATGACGTCTTTGCTGGTATTGGTCCTTTTGCAGTTCCTCTGGCCAAGAAAAAACGCTGCACTGTTTTTGCTAATGACCTCAATCCTTCATCTTTTGAATACTTGAAAAGAAACATGGATCTTAATAAAGTAGCAAACACGACAGTAAAGACCTATAATATGGACGGCCGTGAATTTATTAAATCTGTTGTGAAGGATAATATTATTGACAGGATTAAAAGTGCCATCGCAGAAGTTAACAAAGCATCGTCACCAGAAGCTGATGGTGTGAGTTCAGAAACTACTGGATCAGATATGCCTGCACAATCACATTTACAAACAACTCAAATTGCAGTAGATAAAGAAACTGTCCCTCATTCCTATATTATAATGAATTTGCCAGCTCTTGCTATAGAGTTCTTAGACTCTTTTGCATCAATTCTTCAAGATATGCCGCCTGACTTGAAAGTACCACATGTGCTGGAGCCATTTTTGCCTTACATTTTCTGTTATGCCTTTTCACCCAAGAATTATTTGGCAGAGGATTTTCAGGCGCAGGTAGAGAAGATTTTAGGACAGCCGCTACCAGATCCCTTAGATGTACGGTGGGTGAGAAACGTTGCCCCTAACAAAGAGATGGTGTGTCTTTCATTTAAGCTGTGGCCCGGCCTGGTTATTGGTTCATCTTACGATAAGAAGATGCTGGAGGATATTGATGAGGCTGATATCTGTGAGTATTTTGTTTTACTTTCATTCTCCCCATCCATTTTTAGTTATAATGTGTTCACAACATACAAACCTGTTGTCAGGTGAGTGGCTAGAATGCTGGCCTGGTGGTCACATGCAGCTGTGTCCATGTCCTCCAGGCAAATGCAATTACATCCAAGATGGATAGAAAAACGATTGAGAAATTCTTAGAAGCAAGTGAAAACCGTATATTTATTATAGAAATTAAATGTAGACAATCAAGGTTTTCTTTGTGACCCTTTATTATGAGAAATAAACTTGAAAACTTAGTGACAACTGGCAACATTGATGGGAAGAGAGCAATGGAAAGGTAAAGAGATAAATACCTGGATCATTTGGCCACATGGCATAATTAGGACGAGAACACTGACTTGATCCAAGACTCTGGTGATGGTGTGTGCTGGCAAATCGTGACCACCCACGCTTATCGACATGGCACATGATGGTGGTAATAAGAAAGACTGGTTGGATTTTCCTTCTTACTAAGTTCTTGTCACAGGTTGAAATAGGTCAATTAGAACATGTCCTATTCAAACAGGTCATTTTAATGTTTAGAAGATTGCAGACATTACTAGTGGAAATTTGTGATAATGTAGAAATTGAAATGAGAACCACACCAATGTGAGGGGTGATTGTGGTCTGAATTTAATAGGAAATGTAAATTAACATTGCGTTCTTAATAATATGTGAATTATTGATTCCTAAATTGTACCTTTTTTTTTTGTCTCTGTAGGCAAAGAACCTGAAAGTAAGAAACTAAAGATCTAACCATGGCAGATGGATATCACAGTAGTCTAGATGTCAATTTGATACAGATGTGGAGAGCTGAATTTGGTTATTCACATTTGGGTTGTGATGTTCTAGTTTAGTGATTCTGTGAATTTGTGCTACATAATTGTTAGCCATGTTGCTAATGATTTCAGCTTGATTAAAAATTTTAACACACACAAGATTAATTTTATTCTTTGTCATTTGACTTGAGTTTTGTGATTATTTTAATAGCTCTTGTTACTGTAAAGGAAGTGATTTTACATCTTTTACTTATTGTGAAGTTTGTTGCTGTTTCTTGATCAGTGATTCTATAATGTTATAGTATATTTGGATTGCTGGTCTCCCACATATGAAACATGGCTGCGCGTGATTTGGCAGCAGATCGTGTCGCGCTGGTTACTTACGGGAGCATGTGAGCTGGTCGTTAAGAAAGCAGTGGCAAACTACTGAACGTAAAACTTGCCAAGACATCAACAGCAGCTGAAAAATGCTGGTGTTGACTGCAATGTCCTGTAAAATGGATATGCAGGGAAAAAATATTTGGATTACTTAACTTTCATGCTTTCAGCTGTTAGTTTGTAATCTTAACAGCTAACAAACAATGTATTAGTTTTGTATTCATCATGATAAGTAGACAACAAAACAACTCAGAATATGAAACATAACGTTTAGAATGTTGGCACTGATTTAATGGGCATAGAAAGTAAGTATTGATTGGCTGAGGATAGAAGGTTAGCACTGATTGGTTGGGACTATAAGGTTGTACAGATTGGCTGGGGATACTGAAGTAATTGTGCAAGGCTTAAGCCTCATACAGACCAAGATCTCTACACCTTCGCATGGGTGTTTTAAGTTGTTTAATTCAGGTCTTCAGAGGTTTGAATGGGTTCAGATCCTCTGCCATCCAAATGAATGTGGCAAAACTTGGGTCAACTGCCGCTTTTTATAGTTAAAAAAGATAGTTCCCAAGCAAGAAATGGCCTAGGATTGGCTCATAGATAGGAAAGGGCTCAGACAGTTCACCATTTTCCTGTACTCTTGCCTGCATACTATCATGAAATAGCGGCACTATTGTACAAACAAATACATACATATATATATGCACACTAGCATATATGCAAAATTACATATATTAATACATACATATATGCACACTTACATACAGACACACACACACATACATACTGATGAGAGCATGAAACCTTGGCACATAATGAACATGCATTGACTCTGTCTTTACACAAATGTGGAATGTGCCTGGCTCACTCGGACTCTGTTCTACTTCATCTAGTGTGTTAGTTTCACAGTGTCTGCATGTTTTTCTACTTGAATGGTGATGGGTTGCTGTTCTGTCACTTGCTCACATTGAGAAATGGGAATAAACAAAAATGCAGTCCCTTATGTCTACATAAATAATGTTACATATACATACACCTGAACACCTAAAGATATTGAATGATATTGCTGTCAGCTCTCAGCATCCTTCTTTTTGAGTCTCTCTCTCTCTCTCTCTCTCTCTCTCTCTCTCTCTCTCTCTCTCTCTCTCTCTCTCTCTCTCTCTCTCTCTCTCTCTCTCTCACACACACACACACACACACAAACTTCTTTTGCACCTTTGCACAACTTCCTAAATTTCCTGTGAATATGATCATAGTTTTCATGGCTATTTTTGTTAATTATTCTTATTTCCATTAGTTTTAAGGTGTCATCCATCATCTTCATTTTTGGGACAGTTTCTGCAACTTAGCTGAGTGATTTCTTTATTTCCCATTTGTCTCTGAAATCTTGAAATATTTCCATATCAGACAATGCATTAAATCTGTTCTTTATCTCTAAGTTGAATTTATCTTTTATCTCTTCATCATCCTAATGCAGGTTATTTACATTATACGCACCAACCAATGTTCCTAGCATTTCTTGTATGAATATCACTATTATATCGCTTTACAAATTGAACAGGTCGTGATATATTACACAACCTTGTCTTACAACTTGTTTAATGTGTTGGAATGTTCCCTGGTGATTGTCAATTCTTATGGCTGAGTGGTCTTGAGGTATGATGTCCACCTCAAGTGCTGAAGGTCCCGGGTTCAAGCCCCGGTGAGGGCCGGGATTTTTTCACATGGACTTTTAGTAACAAGATTTCCCCTGGTCTCTGGGTTGTGAGATCGGACGCCCGTGTGTATTGTTGCACCCTTTGGCAGTTGGAAATCGAAAAAGAGTAGCCTAACGGCGCTGATTTGTCAACAAAACAAAAACAAACAAATTCTTATGGCTGCCTTTTATTACCAATACATGTTCATTATTATAAGAAAAAAAGCCATCAATGTTTAAAATCTCAAGCATCCTAATCATTTCTTCGTGTTTTACCTTATCAAATGCCTTAGTGTATTAATAAAGCATAAATGTAGATTTCTGTTCGTTTTAATAATTCTTTCTGTTAATATTCTCTGGATGTATATGACATTGTTCGTGCATTTACTTTCCACAAATTCACACCGACCATCTCTGATGTCTGGTTTTGTTTTATTTCTTATAATTCTCATTAGAATTTTAGATACATGATTCATTAAACTAATTGTGCTATGGTCTCCTCAACCCATTGCACCAGATGTCTTTGGTAGAGCTATGGGAATAGCTTTCAAGAGATCATCAGGTGTACATCCACTTATCGTGCTAGCGCTGCATTTGCTCTATGAACCAACGAGCACTAGATCGGTGTTGTGGTCAATATCACCACAAACGCCTTTACCTCCCAGGGTATTTTCTGGAGCCCATTAACAATTCTATGTCGATGAGAATTCTAGCACATGACCGGCAGGCAAGAGTGCTAGCCACTGCACCACCGTGAGTCTCGAACCAACACAGTTGCCTGAGGTTTAAACCCCACTAGTGTCAGGATTCCATTGTCTCGTTAGTTGGTGCTGCGCCTCATACAAAGATCTTTGTATTTGTCTTCACGGGCAGAAGAGTGCTTCGCTTTTCCAAGCTCGAATCAATCTAGTGGTATAAACTCTACGGCGGAACAAGCCCGACAATAGGCTTCCGATCGTCATGAGTAGCTCGTCTTTAGCGAATATTTCTGCCTCTTTAACATCTCAAAACTTTCAGAGCCAAGCCCATCCGGATCATGACTTCCGGTTGTCTTTATTCTGTCGTACATTTGCACCCTGACAGCCAGTTTTTTTTTGCGCACTTATTCCACAAATACGCCGCTATGTGTGCCTCCCCATAAGCGATCCCGGACTCGGGGAGGCGAACATTGTACACCCTGCACATCATGATCTAAATTGTTACTTCTATCAATCCTAAGCAGTCTGCATTTAAAGTAATTTCTGTTTAATTAAGAGTAAAGGTAAATTGATAACTGTCTGAGGTTTTAATTAAAATATCAGCTACCCAGAATTAAAGAGGCTAAAGTGGTAATTAGAACCACCTGAGCATAATCCCCTTCGTGCAGATACTGTGACAGAAGAGGTCAACAACAGACTTTTTTTTAAAATTTGCATATCCTATTTACAGGAGATTGCAGTCAACACCAGTATTTTTCAGCTGCTGTTGATGTCTTGGCAAGTTTTACGTTCAATAGTTTGCCATTGCAACAACAGACTATTTCATTACATAAATGACGGTTCAACTTACATTAATTACTTATTGCTCCTGCTGCCTTTTGAAATAATGTAACTAGCCAGCTATCTCTAACATATTGTTTTAAATGTAAATTTCTGGGTGAAAACCGCATATACAACTGTGTATGTACCTACATGTTTGCTTCATTGACAACACAAATGATTTTGATAAAGAAAGACATGTCAACATGATGAAGATGCTTGCAGATATACAAATCGAAGGGAAAGATCTTAAAATTGTATTTAAAAAATAAAAACATGTATGGAAAACAACAAGCTGCCATAAGGATTGATCACGAAATAGATTTATATCAGCCTATTAAGAGAGGTGTGCAACAGGGACGTGTAATGTCTCCAGATCCTTTTCCCTTTACAGTAAAAATATCTGTTGTTAGAAATTTAGAAGATATGAGAGGAATCATCACTGGGGTAACATCAGTAACATTAGATTATGCATATGATGCAGTATTGATTGCTGACAATGAACAGGATCTGCAACATTAGTTGACACGGTTACTGTACACAGTGAACAGCTAGGGGCTAAATTAAATTGTAAAAAGGCAGAGATTATGATCGTCTCGAAGAAGAAAGAAATACCACAATGTACGAACAAATGGGAATATTCTTAAAACAAGTTAATAGGCAGAACTATCTCGGAACAGTCATAATATCTAGTGGTAGGTGCCTTGAAGAGATTAGAACTAGGAATCACTAAGGCAAAGGTAGCCTTTTGCAAAATGGAAAACATACTGACTAATAAAATGATATCAATTGCAACAAGAAAATGAGTGTTGAGGTGCTACATAGAATCTGTACTTTGAGTGACGTGAAACATGGACAATGAACAGACAAGCTGAAAAACATCTAATGGCAATGAAAATGTGGTTTCTGAGGAAAATACAAAGTTTACCATGGACATTCAGAAAAAAAAATGAGCAAACCTTACAAGAGACAAATGAAACCCGTAAACTGGTTAGAGAAATTAGACGCAGACAGTCAAATTATTTTAAGTACATTATGAGAAGAAATAAACCAGAGAACTTGGTGAGAACTGACAAGACTGAGGGGAAAAGAAAAAGGGGAAGGCAGAGAAGTAAATATCTGTATGGTTTGACCACATGGCATGGTCGGGTCAAGAATACAGAGCTGATCCACGACTCTGATGATCGTGCGAGATGGTGAAACATGACCGCCCACGCTTACCGGCATGGCACTATTTTATGTGTGTGTGCATATATATAATTGGCACCTTGTCGTCTTGACAGACGATAGTTTGTGCTTCAAAAAGATGCAATAACTACAACCCATGGCGGTAGCGAATGTGACTGATAAGGCCAATTCGTGCTGTAAATGTTCGTCCACAGTGGATGCATGTGAACACATGGTCATTTCCACCATCATGCACCATCTTACGTCTTACACGCTCGTTGTGTGACTTATCTGCAATACTTTTCTCCTTTGTCTTTATTCCATTTCTGATATTTGCCCTCCTTGCAACACGTTCAGCAGCGACTTGCTCCCAATGTGCATGCATTATCAATCATGTCCCGCTTACACACATCTTTGTATCGTAGTAGAGGCCGACCCTACGATCTCTTACTCATCTGTAATTCATCAAATAAGATGTACCATCATCCATCCCCCTAACATGTCCTATCCATCTAAGTCTACGAAGACAGAGCATGGCATAAACCATCACACAGCCTGATCTTTCCAATACTTCAGTATTTGTGATTTTGTCTTGCCACTAAATACCAAGTATTCTTCGCAGAAACCGCATACGAAAGCTGTTTAAACGTTGTTCTTGGTATGAGTAAGTTGTCCAGGCTTCACTGCCATAAAGAAGAGTACTAAGGACAAAGGCTTGGTAGACAAGAACTTTTGTTTTGGCAGTAAGCTTCATGTTCTCCCAGACTCTTTTTCTTAACTTGTTCATTGTTGTTGCTGCCTTACCAATCCGGATGTTGATTTCCTTATCTAGGGATCACTTGCTATTTATCTCTGACCCTAGATATGTAAAATGGTCTACCATCTCTAGTTCGGCGTCGTCAATAAAGATTGATTGTACCCCATGTGCACCTTGCGACATAATCTGTGTCTTCTTTTTGCTAATTGGTAAACCAAACTCAGAACAAGCATTGGAGAATGCAGATAGCAGACGTTGTAATTCTTCTTCAGAGTGGGACGTAACTGCAGCATCATCTGCAAAAAGCAACTCTCTGATCAGTACCCTCCTAATTTTGGTCTTGGCCTTCAACCTCTGAGCATTGTAGAGGCCGCCATCTAAGCGTACGTGCGTGCGTGTATGTGTGTGTGTGTGTGTGTCTTTGTGTGTGTGTGTCTGTCTGTGTGTGTGTGTCTGTGTGCGCGCGCGTGTGTGTGTGTGTGTCGATCCATTGCCAGATCTCTTGCTTCACGAATTTTCATGCCATATTATGTAAGTGTTTCATTGTGAACCAAATAGTTTATATCCTCCAAATTGTGAAGTTGTTCCAGTGTGAACATAATATTTTATTTCCTCCATCTGTGTAGGTATTTCAATGTGAACAGAATAGTTTATTTCCTCCATATTATGTAGTTGTGTTATTTTGAATAGAATAGTTTATTTCCTCCATATTATGTAGTTGTGTTATTGTGAATAGAATAGTTTATTTCCTCCATATTTTGTTCGTGGTTCGTTGTGAATAGAACAGTTTATTTCCTCCATATTTTGTAGGTATGTCTGTGTGAACAGAATAGTTTATTACCTCCATATTTTGTTGATGTTTCACTGTGAATAGTATAGTTTATTTCCTCCATATTTTGTTGGTATGTTTTGTGAACATAATAGTTTATTACATCCATATTTTGTATGTATATCATTGAGAATAGAATAGTTTATTACCTGCACATTATTTGGTGTTTTTTCATTGTGAATAGAAAAGTTTATTTGGTAAGAACGCGTGTTCTTAAACATCCGGTGTGCTGATGCCGAAGTAAGCGGTTCAATCCCTACACCGGACAGCTGGACTAAAATGTTGACCTGTCGTCCTTGACTTTGGGACGTAAATTACAAGTACCTCTGAAGTCGAAGTGGGTTCGCCTGATGGCGAGGGCCACTGTTAATAGGGAAAGCTAACCCACATGCAAAATTCAGTCCATCACTACTATAAATAGTGTGTATGGAATACGCTTGAGTTCAAAGCGAACGAGCGCAAAAATAGTTTATTTCCTCCGTGTTGTGTGGGTGTTTCATTGTGAACAGAATAGTTTATTTCCTCCATATTTTGCAGTTGTTTAATTGTGAACAAAATACATCCAAAATCACAAGTAACAACCGTCTGTGACAAAGTAGACTTGAGCAATGTCTGTCTGATAAGGTAAAGGCATACTATTTTCGTCACATACATATATGACACAGAAGTGCTTCAGGAGATCAATGACATAACTGCCAATACACGTTATCGTTAGGTTATTATTGTGACATCTAACTGATTCAGTGCCCAACAAAACATATTTTTTGGACCAAACATGGCACACAGTCAAATAAGGAAGTATTATAATGTAAATTTCCGTTCATTGAGGAATGTAATTGCGGAAAATACTACGAAACAAAACCCACGACACGATGACCCTAGTACGGTGATGTATCGTCCTTCTGTCCAAACGGGAAGTCATATTTGACGATATATTATCCTTCGGCACTGAAACAGCTTAATTTTCTCCATAAACACTATACATGCTCTAATATCACCGCTAAATGGTAATGATTAGGAAGCCCCGCTGTAATGTCGTCTTGAAAAGTATTTGTTCGCATGTTGACATTCCAGTTTGCAGCTAGATTATGCAACAGTGACTGGAATACGAACTAACCTCCTGCGTTATTTACATCATTAAAAGTGTCAGGGACGTCTCTAGGGGGGTGCGGGCCGCACCGGGTGACACCATCAAGGGGTGACACCAAAATAAAAAAATTGCAAATTTGACAAAGCAGACATAGCAAAATAACAAAAATTTAACTTTGTCCGAGTTTGTCGAAGTTCTTTATTTATGTTTTACCTGAAGTATTGAAGTTATATTGTTCAATTTGTTTTCTTTCTTATGTCCTTATTAACTTTTTGACTTATTTTACAAACATTACTATATGCGATTATATATGGTACAGGAACACTCGGAAGAAGACCATGGTGAAAGTCTAGAGGGGTGACACCAAGAGTTTACCGCACTGGGTGACACCAACCCCAGTGACGCCACTAAAAAGTGTCGTGGTTTATGTAGTCCTAAACTTATGTAAATGATTTCTTTGTTCTTCTTCTTCAGCGATCGACATTTGCAACAAGTCTATTCCGGCATGAGTTACGAACAGGACGGTTCACTTCACGCCAGTTCACCAATAATAATAATAACAAATTCCAATGCGGGATATAACATGGGAATTGTATCACATAGAGTACATGGATGCCAATACAATATTAGGTTAATTAATTTTGTTGCGTATCCCTTACGGGACGTTGCAGTCAACACCAGCATTTTCAACTGCTGTTGATGTACTAGGCAAGTGTTACGTCGTGCTTTACTTAACATTTAAACACATAAGTCACAAATAAAAGGCTGCACGACTAAATGCTGGAGTATTTTACTGCATCTGTTAGGTGAATGCTACAGAATTATATGTCAAATAAAGTCCTCATGGTATATAACTCTGCTGTAGGCACTTGACTATATGCAGCGAAATATCAATCAATCATGTGCCATGCCGGAAAGCGTGGGCGGTCATGATTCGCCATTTCACTCGATCACCAGAGTCGTGGATCAGCTCAGTGTTCCTGTCTCGTCCATGCCATGTGGCCAAGCCATCCAGGTATTTTCCTCTCGGTCTTCCTCTTGGTCTGTTCCCCTCGATCTTGCCAGCTGTCACCAAGTTCTCCAGTCCATTTCTTCTCATAACATGTCCAAAAAATTTTGACTGTCTACGTCTAATTTCTCTAATCAATCTACGATTTTCATTTGTCTCTTGTAGTACTTGGTCATTGGTTTTTCTATCTGTCCATGGTATTCTTTGCATTTTCCTCAGAAACCACATTTCTGCAGCCATTAGATGTTTTTCAGCTTGACTGCACATTGTCCAAGTTTCACATCCATACAAATATATGCCAGGCAATAAATCACGCAAACTATTCAAACGAGTGCATTCCCCCCCCCTCCCTTTTTTTTGGGTGCATATCCTTTACAGGACATCGCTGTCAACAGCAGCATCTTTCAGCTGTATGTTGATTTCTTGGCAAGTGTCACAAAATGAAACCGTGTGTTTATCCGGTTGATTATTACAGAGGATTTTCGGATTAAGCGGACGATCGACCAGCGACATCTATTTGTACTAACAGAGTAAACACAGTTGTACAGGTTACATCGTGTCAGCCCATAAACACATTTGGTGGTGAGGGAGAAGGATATGGAATGGTTCCGTTTGTCATCTATACTGCCGGACATCAGACGGAAATGGCTGCTGGGATTGTCACCACGGAACAGAAGAGTGACAAGTTTGTCAACATTTGAATGCAGATGGAAGCCGTGAGATCACAGGGGCAGATGTAAAACGGAAGTACCTAGTACGGAAAACAGTGCATCTGTCAATCCTTGGTTTCCGGAACATCAAGATGATTGGCAGCTTGGTATCGAAACTCTTTGTTGGGAGTTTACAGAAACTAGCTGGCTTGTTTTGAGAATCTAGGCAATTACTGACAACTTTGACAGGATTTAAGCCAGGAAAATAGTTCTTGACAGGGGATGATTTGCCACTGTGCCACCTGTGTGGGGGAGTAAAGGATAACGTCACGTGGACAACTTTGGTAGTTTGCCATATAAACTCGAGTTGAGATCAACTAGGGTGGACTTGAATAATGCTCTAGACAGAGTGCAGGGCACTGCAGTGCCAGTGGAAATAATATCTACCGTGTGTTAATTAGTGACTTAATTTTACACGTGCCTATATGGCAGATGTAGATATGATTTATAAGACTGCAGTAGTGCCATTTAAGGTATAACTTATTATAATGTATTCGTTATAATTACTATAGACTGTGGCCTTGTTAAACTATAGTGTGATGATTAGCACTGTTAGTGGAAACTAGCTAGAGTAGTGAAGTGATACTTGGCTCTGTTAGCTAGAATAGATTAGTGAAGTGTTGATAAGCTTTACTAGTTGAGAATTGAGTAATGAGGGATAATTGGGATCTTCCAGTAGGTGTCCCTGGTGGGCGGGGTTCCACATTCTGTTTGGTGATTTTTTCTTTGTCATAGCCTGATTCGACTCTAGGTGGGTAGCTAATCTGCTCTATGACTAAGTCTAGTTAGCTAAAGATCATTAAGCAAGGTGATAGGCTTACACTCAGCCGAAGGGATCAGTGACTAGTACTATCACCAGATGTGTTGTTTCTATCCTAGGTTCCCTACCAGATCCAAGGAAACTCTACAAGTTTGGGAAAGAATTAAAAAACCCATTAGGAAGAACACCAGTTCAAGAGTCACTAGAGTTGCATACAGAACGTAACTTACGCTAGAAGGAAATTGATTCATCAAAGAGAGTGATGCATACTGATGCACCACACAGCATTAGACAGTAGTAACGAACCGAGAACCGGCTAAGAGTACCTAGTGTTAGTACAGCAACAATTAACATTAGAAATTAGCACTTATGGACTGAATGGTTCGATGTGCAACGAGGATGATCTGTCGACTAACTAACTAACTAACTAACTGCGTACACACTACAAAAGACTTGTGCAGTTTGTTAAGGAACGTTAGGAACGGAAATTGTGTAGAGGGCAACCGGTCCATGATTAACTGTTAATACCACCGGTGTCTATTTCGGATGTTCATGAAATTGGATTATCAGAGGTCTACATAGGCAAAGCAGTATCCGGCAAGATGGTTTCGGCAACGGGTGAGAAGTACATGTTCTGACGTAACGTGCTGTGGTCTATCTTTGCTGGGATCAGCTGACTGGGTTGCTGTCTGAGAGTCAGAGTCTACACACTTTATAGAACACGTCACACATTTTCTTCACATACACGTCTCATATACGTTACACTTTTATTTTAATAAATTAATCTTTATTAATTTTTAGAAGCAAGTGTTGTTGAGTATGTTGCGTTGGGGAAGTATGAGAAGGGGGGCATAGTACGACAGTGAGAGAGTGATAGGAAAAGGTGTCCATAGGCTGATGGAGTGTGTTGGACGGAAGCTGGTGGATTCTCCAGAATAGTGAGAGGAACAAAATATTATAATGTGGGTGTCGACTCTCTTCACTCCAGGGACGACACTTTAAAGGAGGACACGACAGCAAGATTACGCTCAGTAGTTTACCATTGCTTTCTGAGCGGCCGCCTCACATACCCCGTAAGTTACCGATGCGATTCGAACCACTGCTGATTCTAACCGTCATCACGTTACCGACGAAAGTATACGAGATTACGGAGAAAAGTCATAACCTCTAAGCCACGAAGCCGGCATGCATTCCCTTTGGGAATGTAAACTCAGAACCCACAAACGGTATGTTGTAGGATTTATTGCCTTGCATATTTCCCTGCATCTTGTCAGGTGAATACTGCTGAGTTATATATCAAATGAAGTGAGTATATGAATACTACTTAAACTGAAAAAAAAAAATTAAAACGCATAGTCACATGTATTGTTCAAATGTGGAACATCTGTTATCCCCACGGTAATGTCACATTTGAAACGAACTATTTATGTTTACACAAAACCGGCTGGAACCGTCTGATTGCTAACGCCTCACTATTTGAGCAATCGTTTATTGCTAGTCGAATATAGCACACTTAACGCGTTTTCTTTGTTCACGATATGAACCTATTTTATCGGTGTTGAGAAATCGACGATGGCGGCGTTTTATAGCCCTTCGACTGCACAGGGATTCATTCCTGAAGACTGATTAACGCTCTTTCTCTCTCTCTCTCTCTCTCTCTCTCTCTCTCTCTCTCTCTCTCTCTCTCTCTCTCTCTCTCTCTCTCTCTCTCACACACACACACACACACACACACACACACACACACACACACACACACACACACACACACACACACACACACACACACACACACACACACACACACACACACACACACACACACACACACACACACACACACACACACACACACACACACACACACACACACACACACACACACACACTGGTAAATGTTCGGCTACTCGATTTGCTGTCTTTCAGTTCTATCTATGTAAGTTACTTGGAACTCTCAATGGAATTGATAAATGTAATGTACAAATGAAGATCGTAAACTGATTAGAGACATTAGACGTAGGCAGTCACAATTTTTGGGCATGTTATGAGAAGAAATGATTTGGAGAACTTGGTGACAACTGGTAAGATCGAGGGGAACAGACCAAGGGGAAGACCTAGAAGCAAGTACCTGGATGGCTTGGCCTTGTGGCATGGTCGAGACAGAAACACGGAGCTGATCCACGACTCTGGTGATCGAGTGAGATGGCAGAACATGACCGCCCACGCTTACCGGCATGGCACATGATGGATGGATGGAATTATTTGGTGTACGGAGATAATGTTTCTTTCAAAGATGGAGTAGGTAGATCATTGGTTCAGCAGCAAAGAATGTTTGGATTACTGTTTTATTCGTTTCATGACGTCGTCCCCTCGAAAGGCCAGTGGCAGAAACACTTGAAGTTTGGGAACCGATGATTCTGTGGTGGTGGGTTTGGGTGGTTGGCAGTGACCCTTGATGAAATCGGCTATTATATCTGAAGGATGCCCAGTTCCTCTTTTAGTGTCATCGGAGAAAATCTTTCTGGCTCAATTAAACAGGGTCCTTACCAGGCCACGCGTATACTGGATAGGTTCAAAGCTATTGAAATTCACGTATTGACCATTCCATGCTTCATTTCGATAGACTGCTCTTTGGATGGTGCCATCGTCTCGGCGTCAGATTAGGATGTCTGGGAACGATAAGGTGTCATTATGTTTCGTGGTCAATAAAACAATAGATAGTTTTGTGGGCTTGGTTCATAATGGAGTGGAACGATTCAGCTTGGTGTCTGGTCTCTGTGATGAATAATATACTATCCACATAACGGCATTATAGAAACTTGTTCTTAATGTTTGTTCTTCTAAGTTAGCCGTGAAGATGTCCACTAGAATGGTACCTAGAGGACTACCCATGGCCACTCCGTCAATTTGGCGAAAGGATGTTTTCATAAAACTAAATTGAATACTAGACGTGCACAGTAGTAGTAGTTTCTCACTAAAAGGTGTTAACCAGGTTGAGTCACAGGCTCATTTCGAAATGCTGTTTGATCAGATCTCCAAGCTGACACCATCTGACTCGGTCTAATGGCTAAAGGCCAAATTGGTGGACATTAAATGTCAATATCGCACAACGCCATCCAAACAGAAATGCCCGTTAAACAAATACTATAGCATATTACCGCTCTGAAATTACTACTAGCCAATGAACAACTGGTAATATTAAAACCAGGCAATTTGGGTGGTGTAGTGGTTGTGGACAAGTCTGACTACGAAAAGAAAATAAAAGACATTTTATCGGACCCATCCAAATTCCAGTTAGATCTGAAAGCTAGCATACCAGGGAACTTGGATGTATAAGTGAGGAAAGAAATACAGTCACTGTTACATAGTAAATTTATTATTGAGGCGACTCCGCAGCTACTCACCCCACGGGGCGCACCCACCCTCTAACGTTATGGCCTCCCTAAATTGCACAAGCCTGGGGTACCACTAATACCTATATTTCTCTAGTCAATTCTGCCCAACACAAGATGGCGAAATGGCTTGCCGAAATTCTCAAGCCAGTGCTATACTCATTTGACTCCCTAACACTAAAAGATTCATTTAAATTGGTCGAACTATTGAACGACATCTATCTTAAATAAAAGTACAAGGCGTTAAAGGATATTGCTTCTATGTTCACTAACGTTCCTCTGGAAGAAGATCCTCTGTGATCGCATAAAAGTGAAGAAACTGAAGTTAGGCCTACCGACACTAAAACTCCAATGTCCAATTCATTCATTCATTGAGTAGCATGTCCTTAGCAGAACCTCGCTCCCAACCTTCCGGAAAACTTCTCGGTCATAAGGAAGATGTAACCGCGTCGGATACACCCATCTGGAGATCATCTGCCACATCCTCTTCTTCTCTTTGGCCTTCCTCTTCATCTCTTCCCGGACGTTTACCCCTCCATTATTGTTCTCTCCAAGCTTTCATAACGTTTCAAGTGACCACAATATTTCAATTTGCTGTGTACTATCGTCTTTAGTAGCCAACCTTCTTCAATATTCAGATCTTGTCGTATGGATGCATTTGTTCTTTTCTGTATCCAAGATATTCTGATAATCCGACTATAACATTTATATTCAAAGACATTTATTAAATTAAATTTTCTGAAAACATCCTACCGCCAAATTGACGGAGTTTTCATGGGGAGTCCTCTAGGTCCCATTCTAGCGGACATCTTTTTGGCACACTTCAAACTACTGAACGTAAAACTTGTCCAGGAATCACGAACAGCCAAGATTCTGGGGGTGACTGCTACGTCCTGTGAAAGACATGCAACTAAAAAAAAATGTAAACAAAACCTAACGTGGCACAATTACTGAGGAATCTATTATTCCGGGCTATACGTTAGCTGTGCCGGTCTCCCTGGCCGAGGTGTTAGCAGCTTTCTCCGTAACCACGAATACTCTCGTGGTTGACAAGAGCACGAGAATTGGAAGCGGTTCGAGTCGCGCCGGTGACTTATGAGAGTATGGAGCAGGTCGCTGATGAGCGTAATCTAGCCTAGGAATCAACATACAGCTGAAAGATGCTGATGTTGACCGCAATATCCTGAAATAGGATGGAAACGCGGGGGAAAAATACGTTAGTTGTGTGTAACTAGTTATTTTTGACGATAATAATATAAATAAACAGAATAATAATAATTATACCACCATATTGTGTAACTTAACATATTTACTACTAGTATTTTACTTTCTTCTGTTGCAGTTTGTAATTCGCCTAGTACTATTTATTTTACGACTACACCACCGAAAAGCACTGCCAGCTTCCTAGATTGATGTATGTAATGTTACAACTGCAGGACCCAGGACCAGACTTGTGTTACAACTGGCCCTGTTGTCTGTTTCATAAACTCTGGTTTTCACTGTCAACGAGAAAACAACGCACTAGTATAGTTTCTATATAAGGTAAGTTGAAATCAATACTCATGTAGTTTCCAATAACACTAAGTCTGAAAACTATCATGAAGTATGTTTCTAATGCAAAAAGGATGAAGTATGAACAGTTTATAAATGAAGTCGGCTGGGATGTGACATTGGGTAAATTCTGGAAGCTGCACCAGCAAATGAACAGAAGGCGATGCCTGGTACACATGGTACCGTTTATGATGATAACAACCGACCTGTGAAATATCACCAGGACAATGAGGCGAGGGGGGGGGGGGGGGAGTGTTCTTGCACGATTTTTTAAAACAGATGGACCAGCAAGATATATGTATTAGAGATATGGTCAGAGAAGCATTGTCACCGCTCACTAGGAAGGAGGACTGTGAGATTAAGGTGGAGGATATTAGACGGGTACTGAATAGGGCTAAAGACACAGCACCAGACCTGGATGGAGTGAGGTACACCCGTATGAGTAACATGCAGGATGTTGACTTGGGAGAGATGGCATTTTGTTTCAACCTAAGCATGAATTACGGCGGAAAATACCCAAGGATTGGCTGCACAGCTACCTGGTCCCACTTCCAAAGCCATGTAAGGAACACTCCAGACTTAATGGATACAGAATCATAACCCTGCAAAACATCTTTGGCAAAGTCCTCGAGAAGATAGTAGCCCGCAGGCTCCAGCGACATTTGGAAAGTCGCAATCTGCTTCCCAACGGGCTCGGGAGTTACCGGCCTTTGAAGAACACCTGGGCCAATGCGGCTACTTTTGCATTTGGTGTATATGAGGACTTCCAGGATACACAAGAGACAGTGGAGGTAGCTCTTGACCTGGAGGATGCGTATAACATGGTAATGTATGATCGGTAGATGCACACTCTGTTGGACATGGAGGTTTGCCCTTTCCTTGTAAGATGGGTTGCTGCAGTCCTTTATGAGTGTAAGGTTGCTCTGCGCATGGGTTCCTGGACTTCTGATCGCCGTAGATTACACCTGGGTTGCCACAGAGATCTGTCAGTGCCCTTTAATGTCTACACCAGCAAAGTCACAGCTATTGAGACACCAGGTGTTGGTAGAATCTTGACATTTGCAGATGATGTGCTGGTGTATAGACAGGGCAGAGATAGGGGAAATTTGGCTGCAGATTTACAGGTGGCAATAATCAGGGTGACAGAGTGATGCAGGGACGCAGGGGCCGTTATAAACCCAGACAAGGCATCGTATGTGTTGTACTCCCTGGATAACCGGATTGTGAAGTCCGATGTCCCATGTATTATATTGAATGGATGTCCTCTTAGCAGAGAGAGTAAATTGAAGCACTTGGGTGTCACCTTCGACAGGTGTATGTCTTTTAAAGATCATATGGAGGCTTTGGTGGCGAAGGCTGGTAGGAGACTTAATGCTTTGATAGCGATGACAGCAACCGGGGTAGTGCGGAGGATAGTTTACAGGCTCTTTTAGGAGTTAATAATTTCTGTCATTGAGTATGGCTTGGGGCTCCTGACAGTATCAAAGAGCAAGCTCGAAAGGCTGGAGCGCATACAGAATGCGGTCATGCGGGTGATTCTGAGGTTGCATAAGGGACACACCAATTACATGCATAAGACATATCCTGGCGCTACCAACAATGGCAGATAGGCATAGGGTCCTTCAGGCCAATTGGTACCTATGCATTGCTGCAGATAGGAATCACATGTTGCATGCAGCCATGGATATGGTCAGGGGTCATAGTCTAAGAACGAGGCAGGTCCTGGATGGCACAAGCGGAAATATCTATACGTCTGGTATATGATCTAGAGACCATCAATCGTGAAAAACAGTGGGTTGAGGTACCAGCAGACAGGATGGAGTAGCACAATGTAATAGTAACACTGGGTCGTGAGTGCAGAGAATGGGCAGCGGGCCGCACAGAGTTTTAGGTGCAACAACTGATCCAGAGTAATACACATCAAGGTGACAATGATCTATGCTCATGGATCAGTAGTGAGAAACAAACGGAGTGGTTGGGGTTTCATTGCAATGGCTAATAGACGATTCTTGAAAAAGATGAGTCTAGCATATGAGGCTACTACCTCCAGCATGAGAATGGAGGTGGCAGCAGTCACAGCGGCATTCCGTTGGTTAGAGGAGACCACTGCAACACAGATTGTGTTCGTTACGGACTCAAGGAGTATGCTTAGTAAAGTGGAGAAAGGAATGTTTTGTGTAGAATGGCTCACCTCGTTTCAGAGGTCACAGATTGTAAGAATTGTATGGATTTTTTGCCCTTGCCATGCGGGAAAATGAACAGGCTGATAGACTGGCAGGGAATGCACCTCTTGGTTGTCGATTACCTATGGACTAGGGAGATGTGGTTGTTCACCTGTAAGATCAGGTGGAGAAGGCGGAGGAACAGATTGTGAACCCGTATGTGGAAAGGATGAGATTTTAGAGGATTGGCAGGGGTTCTGGTATACTCTAAAAAGAAGAGGGAAAACCAGGACAACTTTCACGCAGATAGCGATGGGAACGATTAGTAGTGTGTCTCTTCGCTGGCTGTTGAAAAACGGGCCGGAGCGCATATAGGGATGTCCCGAGTGCAGTGATGTCAGTTCTTAGCTCAACAAAAGTCAACTTAAACATAGCGCCTAGCACCGTATGTCCAATAAACCTTAATACTTTTAAAATGGCCCCTTTATCATCATCACCTTACTTTATCATCATCACCTTACTTTATCATTATCACCTTTATTTATCATCCTCGCCTTACCTTAGTACCATCACCATACTTTATCATATTCTTACTTTATCATCATCACCTTACTTATCATCCTCACCTTATTTTATCATCATCACTTTACTTTATCATCATCACCTTACTTTATCATCATCACCTTAATTTATCATCATCACTTTACTTTATCATCCTCACCTTACTTTATCGTCATCACTTTACTTTATCATCCTCACTTTACTTTATCGTCATCATTTATTTTATAATCATCACCTTACTTTATCATCATCATCTTACTTTATTATTATCATATTACTTTATCATTATCATCTTGCTTTATCATGATCACCTTACTTTATCATCATCACCTTACATTATCATCCTCACCTTACTTTATCATTATCATATTACTTTATCATTATCATCTTCCTTTATCATGATCACCTTACTTTATCATCATCACCTTTACATTATCATCCTCACCTTACTTTATTATTATCATATTACTTTATCATTATCATCTTGCTTTATCATGATCACCTTACTTTATCATCATCACCTTACATTATCATCCTCACCTTACTTTATTATTATCATATTATTTTATCATTATCATCTTGCTTTATCATGATTACCTTACTTTATCATCATCACCTTACATTATCATCCCCACCTTACTTTATTATTATCATATTACTGTATCATTATCATCTTGCTTTATCATGATCACGTTACTGTATCATGATCACCTTACTTTATCATCATCATCTTACTTTATCATTATCATATTACTTTATCATTATCATCTTGCTTTATCATGATCACCTTACTTTATCATCATCACCTTACATTATCATCCTCAACTTACTTTATCATGATCATATTACTTTGTCACCCTTACCTTACATTATCATCCTCATCTTACCTTTATCATCCTCACCTTACTTATTCATTGTCACCTTACTTTATCATTATCATCTTACTTTATCATTATCACCTTACTTAATCATCATCACCTTACTTCGCCATCCTCACCTTATTTTATCATCCTCACCTTCCTTTATCATCCTCACCTTACTTTATCATTATCAATTTATTTTATCATCATCACCTTACTTTATCGTCATCACTTTACTTTATCATTCTCACCTTACTTATTCATCCTCACCTTACTTATTCATCCTCACCTTACTTATTCATCCTCACCTTACTTTATCGTCATCACTTTACTTTATCATCCTCACGTTACTTATTCATCCTCACCTTACTTTATCGTCATCACCTTACTTTATCGTCATCACTTTACTTTATCATCCTCATCTTACTTATTCATCCTCACCTTACTTTATCGTCATCACCTTACTTTATCGTCATCACTTTACTTTATCATACTCACCTTACTTATTCATCCTCACCTTACTTTATCATCATCACCTTACTTTATCGTCATCACTTTACTTTATCATCCTCACCTTACTTATTCATCCTCACCTTACTTATTCATCCTCCCCTTACTTTATCATCCTCACCTTACTTTATCATCCTCACCTTACTTTATCATCCTCACCTTACTTTATCACCCTCGCCTTACTTTATCATCCTCACCTTATTTTATCGTCATCACTTTACTTTATCATCCTCACCTTACTTTATCGTCATCACTTTACTTTATCATCCTCACCTTACTTATTCATCCTCACCTTACTTTATTGTCATCACTTTACTTTATCATTCTCACCTTACTTATTCATCATCACCTTACTTTATCGTCATCACTTTACTTTATTATCCGCACCTTACTTTATCGTCATCACTTTACTTTATCATCCTCACCTTACTTATTCATCCTCACCTTACTTATTCATCCTCACCTTACTTATTCACCCTCACCTTACTTATTCATCCTCACCTTACTTATTCATCCTCACCTTACTTATTCATCCTCACCTTACTTTATCATCCTCACTTTACTTTATCATCCTCACCTTACTTTATCATCCTCACCTTACTTTATCATCCTCACCTTACTTTATCATCCTTACCTTACTTTATCGTCATCGCCTTACTTTATCAACATCACTTTACTTTATCATCCTCACCTGACTCTATCATCATCACCTTACTTTATCATCCTCACCTTACTTTATAATTATCACCTTCTTTATCATCCTCAACTTACTTTATCGTCATCACTTTACTTTATCATCCTCACCTTACTTTAACATCATCACCTTACTTTACCACCATCACCTTACTTTATCAACATCACCTTACTTTATCATCCTCAGGATACTTATCACCATCACCTTACTTGATCATCATCACCTTACTTTATCAACATCACCTTATTTTATCATGCTCATCTTTTTTTTTTCGTCATTACCTTACTTTATCGTCCTCACCTTACTTTATCATCATCACCTTACTTTATTATCAGGACGTTACTTTATCACCAGGACGATACTTTATCACCATTACCTTACTTTATCATCATCACCTATATTATCTCACGATTACCATCAGAATCATCACCATCCTTGTGCTGGCCGTGAAACCTATATCTGTACTGATTGATCTGTGAATGCCTGTTTTGTAACTGTTGACTTGTTGCATAGATATCTCCTTTCCCCAGTATTGTGCTCTCTATTGGCTTCCTTGTTGTTTCTTATTGTATATTGGCCAGTTCTTGAGAGAGTCTTCGCTGTTTGGTTACTTTAGAAAGTTTTCTTTCTTCTGTTATATTTTCTAGATCTTTTTCATTTGTAAATTTTTTTTTCCCAACCCGCCAGTTCATGTCATTTTCTCCATAACTCCACATCTCAAGATATGGGAGGCGACTGAGTACTAATGGTATACATACCAAAATCAGTATTCCCCCCGCCTCTCTTCCCCTTCTTAAGTGCTAACTGCAGAGTCGTTGACGGTAGTTTGATATGCGGTAGTTTGATATGTGGTAGTTTAATAATGTGGTAGTTTGAATGTAGTAGTTTGATATGCGCGGTAGAAAACATATTTGTCTCCAAATCAACAGGTCTGTACTCTTAGGCCAGGTCAAAGTTCGAATAACAACTACAATTTGGCAGGAGAATATGGGAAGTCAAATTGTTTACTGCACTTGGCCAGTAGAAATAAACAAATTAGCACGTTAGAAACACATCGAAACGTTGATTCCCCACTATCGTCCTGTCAACATTGTTAGAAAAATAACAGGTTCTAGAGGGCTATGTTGCTAATCTGGAACAGCCTAGAAGAGTAGAATGCATAAACAATATTTCACCCTAAGAGTATAAAAGGACAGTTAATAAAATATAAAAGCTGGAAGAAGGTAACGATCAAACGGGTGACAACTAGGAATGTAACCAAGAATAAGCATCGAAGAACAGGAAGCATAGGAAGAGCTTAGAGAGCATGGTGAGATAAAAGAGGGAATATAAAACTTAGGGTGCCCAGGATAGGAACATAGAATTAAAATGCAGATATAATCATATAGAACCGTCAACGAAAGGATACGGCTTAGAGTAGCGTCTCAGTTGCGACCAGTAGTGTGCTCTTCGTCGACTCAACAGTTAGTGCTAATGGAGTTGACTGTTCCGTCAAGAGTCGAGGAACAGCACACCTATTAGATGGAGAAATTCAGTGACATGGTCACAAGCCAGAGACAGGAAGGCTATGCCGTCAGGCTATTCGCCGTTGAGATAGGCGCCATAGGCCTTGTTACCAACTCCGGAAACAACGTGGTGAAACAACTCGATGTAAAGAGACAGGCTAGAACACGGGCACTTAAAATATTGAGCGAGGCAGCAGGCTATGGAGCAAGCGTAATGCGAGGTGGGACAAGGATACGCAGTAAATGGTTCAGCTTTGTCGGCAATGTGAGTCACCGTCTCTCAAGAACAACAACCTTGGTAAAACAAATCCTCCCCAGAAGATTGCAATCTCACAATGAGACCGAAACAACAGCTTTGATCTCTTGCCGACCGGGAAGGCATCCCACCAGAGAAGAGCAGTATACTCAGGCAAAAGTAGTGCCATTTCGCATACTGCGATTGCAATGTGAGATTATCACATTATAATAAAGCACACTGCAAGAACTCAGTAACACCACCAGCGATCCCACCATGTGATTGCTAGAATCACACGTAACAATGGCGAGGATTTCACTCTGTGTGTGTGTGTGTGCGCGCGCGTGCGTGAGTGTGTGTAATACCCTCACTTGACTGCCCTGATGTGCTAGTGTTAGGGGCATTAAGCGGGATAAGTTATCTGCCCGAACATCATCCCCTAATTCTGTAAATAAACTTCAAACTGAAACAAACACCGCGAGGTTACACATGGAAATGAAATCGACCCGTTGATACTAAAACAATTAGTGCTTTTATAAACAAAGAACCTAAACTATTCAATTAATCAATCGGGTGCCGTCTACACAATGAAGGTTGGCTGCAATGGATCTCCAACACTGTCTGTCTCTCGCTTTGATTATATGTTTTGTCAGACAGCTCTTCGTCCATCTCTTGATGTTCAACAACTCTCTTTCATTTCCGGCTTTTTATAGAACCTCTGTACATTTGATTGTCCCCCCCCCCCCCCCCAAGAAATACGACATATTCTTCTATATATCCGCAGGGCCTCTATTCGACTGTCTAATTGCTTGTTCATTGTCCAGGCTTCCGAGCCATATAGTACTGTTGAATATACATAACATTTGAAAATTATAATTTTTAATGCGTTGTTAATCTCTCTATATGTTAATTCTGATTTCATGATATTCTGGTAATTCCTATTCTCTTTTGAATGTTTGTTTCACTTCTGATAATTCCTGTATCTGTACATAGATTGTGTGTCTCTTCGCTGTGCTTCAATATCTGTACACTGACTATTTAGCCAGGCTTATTTCGCTGCCTTACTGTGCTGTAATAATTCGGTCCGTATTCTTTTATATTGGCGGCTGGTGTAGGATCGAAGCTCCGACAGGCGGACAATTAGAGCATTGCTTTGCTGATCCGGCAGCTTCTGCAGCTTGTCTTGTTCCACATGTAGAGGTGTTACCTTTCCTCTGGATTGAACTAGGCAGGCCGAGAGAGGGATCATGCTGCATGGGCAACACATGATCTCTATATTTTAGCGCAGGCTTTGTGCTATGGAGAGGCAATAACTCCATCCATTACAAACTATCGTCTGTCTAGACGGCAAGGTGCCAATGAATGATTCTTTTACATTCATCTTGGGTTTTTTTACGTTTTCTTCTAATATCCATCAATTAGAACATTTCATGTGTCATCCATGTCTTCTTCGCAGTCATCTTTATATCTGGTATTATTTCTATGGACGCATCTTGTATTGGTTCCTGTAGCATTTGCCATTGTTCGTCTATAATGTTCGTCAATTATGTTTTCTATAGCATTGTACATATTTTGTACAGTAACTGTATATTCATCACTCATTTGCTGTTTCGATTCAGTTAGCTTCCTAAGACATAAGACATCTGGCTGCATAAAGCAGGAGAATGTGACAATGGATATGTGGGTGCACGAAACAGGAGAATGTGACAATGGAGATGTGGGTGCACGAAACAGGAGAATGCGATATTAGACATGAAACAGTTAGCAAGCTAACTGAATCGAAACAGGAAATAGGTTACTGTCAAGTAAGCCCAAAATCTAGATTGAGATTTCGTAGAGTCTTCATTAATTTCTTTAGTTTCCTTTTACAGTCTGCTCTTGTCTTCTTTTTAATGACAATGTTACGTTAAATCTAATCTCTAATATTAACTCGGTTTACATAAACAGTTGTTACAGTTGTCAGTGCTGGGACATGAAGTAGGTAAACAACAGCAATAAGGGATATATTAGGGACGTTCATTTGAAACCCGTTTCAATGGCTTTATTACAAAAGCATGAAAGAAACATTAACAGGTGTGGTAGAATTAAACAAAGCATTCATTTTGAATAATTATGCACCATGGGTTGGTCAGAAGAAGTCTTCGTGGGCATTCAGGCGAGCATCCCATTGCTTAGGTAGGCGGCGAATGCCGTCCGTAAAAAAAAAGAATTGTGGTTGCTCAATGAACCAAGTGTTTACCGCGTTCATTACGTCTGCATCTATGTGAAATCGTTGCCCCTTGAGAGCTTTTTTTTTTTAGAGATTCGAACAAATGAAAATCACATGGTGACAAATCAGGACTATAGGCTGGATGTTGCAGAATGTTCAACTTCTTCCAACCTAATGCTTCCTGCACAATCTTTGCGACATGCGGACGAGCATTATCGTACAACAAAATCACGCCGCGAGAAAGCATGCCG
Source organism: Cepaea hortensis (assembly GCA_963921405.1). Taxonomy (NCBI): domain Eukaryota; kingdom Metazoa; phylum Mollusca; class Gastropoda; order Stylommatophora; family Helicidae; genus Cepaea; species Cepaea hortensis. The sequence goes on along the minus strand of OY992881.1, from coordinate 92,016,231 downwards.
GGTCGTTTATTTTTGATGACTTTTTGCGCTTGTCTAGTGTTCCCAAGTAGTGGGTAGAGCTAATGTTGACACCAGGTTCATTAAAGTCAGCCAACAATAGCCCTACATGGTAAAAAAATACGCTTTGCATAACCTTACCAGCGGAAAACTGTAACATGAATTGTTTAGGCTTTTGGTGATCCATCATGCCTCCATCGCATGCTGTCTCTTTTGCTGCTCGGCTCAAAGTGGTGACACCATGATTCATCGCCTGCCACTATGTGGAAGAGAAATGCACCACCCTCCACTCTGTAACGTGGCAAGTGGTTCAAACACCATCACATGCGTTCCTCTTTTTGGTGGTAGGTCAACATCCATGATACCCACTGTGAACACACCTTCTTCCGATATTGCAGTTTCTTCCGAACGACCTTTTGAATTGTCCCAATTGAAACATCACATTCTTTCGCTAGCGAACGTATGCTTCGACAACGGTTCATCTGTAGTGCTGCATCAATTTTGGCGATGGTTTTTTTCTGTTGCAACAATATGCGCTTGACCCGGCCGTCGAAGATCTGTCGTGAACTGACGTCCTTTCCAAAACATTCGTGACCAGTCTGTCACTGTTGTCTTCGACATACATGTGTTACCGTACTCTGCCTGCATTATTCGATGCATGTCCACTGGGCGACATCCTTCAAATGAAAGAAACCGAATCACCGCTCTTTAAGCTTCTTTGGACGGATTTTGGATCAACCCGGGCATATTTCAACGGTCAGAAACAGAACCTTTGCATCATGGGACGATAAGCACGTGCTCTTTTATTCATTGGTCAGTACTTATCACATGACTATGACATGATCATATTCAAAGTACGCAGTTACGCGCGGTGCGGCACGAACGGATTTCAAATAAACGCCCCTTATAGTTGTATTTCTGAATTGAGATTGATAGATTCATGCAAACGCAAGAAGGGATAAAGGAACAAAAACTTGTATTTATCGTATCCAGGAACTAATAAATGTGTAATGCGTGGCTTGGTACTAAATCAGTGAAATCGATACTCAGACATGAGGGCTGCCGTGCGACGCTGATACATGCCTGGCCAACAATCCACTGCATCAATAATTCAGTGCGACGTTAAGCGTGAGGGTGCATGAAACAGGAGAATGTGACATTAGGCACGAGGTGGCATAAAACAGGAGAATGTGACATTATTCATGAGGATGCATAAAACAGGAGAATGTGACATTATTCGTGAGGATGCATAAAACAGGAGAATGTGACATTAGGCATGTTGGTGCATGTAACAGGAGAATGCGACATTAGGCATGTGGATGCAGGAAACAGGATAATGCTACATTAGAATGCAGGTGCATGAAATAGGAGAATACGACATTAGACATGAAACAAGAGAATGGGACATTAGAATGCAGGTGCATGAAATAGGAGAATACGACATTAGACATGAAACAGGATAATGCGGCATTAGACATGTGGGTACATGAAACAGGAAAATGCGACATTATACATGAAACATGAGAATGCGACAGTAGTCATGTGGATACATGAAGAGGGAAAATGCTACATTTGACACTTGGGTGCATGGAACAGGAGAATACAACATTAGACATGTAACAGGAGAATACGACATTGGAAACATAAACGCATGAAACAGGAGAGTGTGACATTAGACATAAAACAGGAGAATACGACATTGGAAACATAAACGCATGAAACAGGAGAGTGTGACATTAGACATGAAACAGGAGAATACGACATTGGAAACATAAACGCATGAAACAGGAGAGTGTGACATTAGACATGAAACAGGAGAATACGACATTAGACACTTGGGTGCATGAGACATGAGAATGCAATATTAGACATGAGACAGGAGAATGCGACATTAGACATGAGACAGGAGAAGGCGACATTAGGCCTGGAGGTTCATGAAACAAGACAACAGGCAAGGGACTGAGAATCTGTACGTCGGTCTGTGATTATAGCGACTATCTGCAAACCACCTGCTTTATGATGAAGTATTCTTTAATAGTTTGTGTTATGACAATGCAGGCCAAGGCTCCACCATCACCACGAAACCTACATAGACCCCCACAGTCAGTCAGCCTTGGGCAGCGAACTGATACAATGAAAATAACTGAACCACCCTAGCAAATAAATATCTCACGCGTGACTTAGGCCCATAAAGACAGCAACGAATTATAACAATATAATTTACTATGCATGTCGTAGAAGACGACCAAGGAGGGTTAACTTGAGACTGGCTACCTGATCCAGACACTTGTTTAGTAGCAAAATCCACACCACAATGAAAGTGTCAATACAGAAAAAAAAAAAAAAAAAAAAATTCAGGTAGACCAGGTGAAAGGATGCTTTTCTTTTGGAAGAATTGTGACGTGATGTGAGACCTTCAACACACGGAGAAGAAAATTGGACTCGGGGATGAAGAATACAAGGAGGAGACGGACTGAGCTACAAACCACAACAAAGGGAAAACGGGTTTGGTGTGAGTTGGTTGTGGGTTTATACTCCATTATGAGATAAAAGGCAGAAGAAGAAGAAGAAGACGTTAATTTCCGGAAAGGGCTTCAGCATGTACTGGAGTTGTTTGTTTAATACACAACAGTAACACAGCGCCAATACACAGATACACACCCAATACTGTTAGGGGCCCAGATAGAGTAACTGTGTGTGTGTGTGTGTGTGTGTGAGAGAGAGAGAGAGAGAGAGAGAGAGAGAGAGACAGAGAGAGAGAGAGAGAGAGAGAGAGAGAGAGAGAGAGAGAGAGAGAGAGATAAGACGTAAAGAGATAAAGACAGTTACACAATTGTTCAACTGAAAACAGACTCTGGCGAGATAGAAATACGTGGCATGCCGAGAAAGCCAGTCAAGAAGTTACGTCAGTAAGCCCTAATAGCAAAATCTCGTGTTAGCACCAGGCAAGTTCACCGTTAGACTCGTCGTGCCACATCTGGACTCCTGACAAAAACAATACTGAGAAATGTATTATATACATGTTAAACAATAAAGGCGGCCGAGCTTGAGTAGTGGGTAGACACTTGCCAGCGGTACCGATTGTCAGGGGTTCCATCTACATTGGGGTGGATAGAATTTTAAAATTGTAACCCGGGGCTATCAGGTCGATTCAGCCTTTAATTGGTACCAGGAAATACATTAGAAAGTAATGGCAGCTGGCGTCATACTGACAATGTCATAGACGAGTGCCCATTAGTCTTTACAATTATGTGTCTGGCAGCATGTGTGCAATACAACTTTAGACGTGTAAACAAGGATCTTTACTTTTCTAAAACAATAAACACATCTTTAAAAAAATAACAATTTAATGTCAACGTGATCACGTCATACAGGATTGTTCTCTTTGAAGTTTAAGTGAATGCTAACAATTTCGAATTGATTGTGGTTTTTGTCGTGGGAAGTACTCACTCTCTACTATAGTGTCTTGAGAGATATTACTTCTATAGTGTCGTCCCTGGAGTGAGGGGAATCAACACCCACATTTATTTCAGTTTTCATATCACTATTCTGGAGATATCCACCAGACTCCGTCCACAACACTCCCTCAGTCCAAGGCCACCTTCTTCTCACGCTTGCTCACCCCTGGATCATAGCCCCTCTCATTCTTCTCCAACATAACATACTTGGCAACTCTAGCCTCAACAAATAAATATAAGAAATGTATTAAAGCTAAGAGTATATGTTCTAAGGTGTATATGTAGACATCAGACCACAAAGCTCCGGATCACAGTCTGATCATCATTGTACGAGTTACACCACATCATCACGGGTCAGTAAACAAAACCCTCACCACACGCCGTGTCTCTCTTGTTCGATGTTGACTCTCTGCGGTAGCCCCTTTGATAATCCAGATAACTGGTCACCAATTAAGAATATAATCCGATAATGATCCGGCAGGATCATACACCCTGTTAATAAATGTCTATCATGTTCCGAGACATAAACCTTCCTTGCCTAGTGAAAACAAGTAACACTGTTCCTTGGAAGAAATGATTCATTCTTACAAGTCCTACCGAGTTCACCATTACACTGTTCTCGTTCTTTGAATTAATTCCTATTAATATTTCCCAGGTGGTGTGAAAATGTTAAAACACTCTAATGTTATTTCACTTGTAGTGTGAAAAGCAACACTCTAATGTTATTTCACTTGTGGTGTGAAAAGCAACACTCTAATGTTATTTCTCTTGTAGTGTGAAAATCAACACGATATTGTTCTTACACCCGTGGTGTGACATAATAACACTCCATTATTTCTTTCACGAGTGGTGTGACATAATAAACCCGTTTCTCATGGGCCAAATGCACAGGCCACTGAACAGATCTCCTCGTACCAAGTTCTCCATGATACGAACAATTCAGTATCTGTTCTTTGAAAACCCGAGGGGAACCTTTGAAAGAGACACAACAGACTCGGTGAGAGCAATCTGATACTGACTCCTATTAGATGAGTGTGGGCTTACAATCTTACTCAGATCCATGACATTGAACCAATCTCTGTCATGTCAGAGAAGCTCATCACCCGGGCCTTAGTTAGGGCAAAACAAGGAAAAACCAATACACAAAGTGTAGGACCCCAGTATACCCCCACTGGAAGATCCCACCATTGGACATTTCCCCTATCCCCCAACCATTCCCAATCACACTAAATATCATCCCCTTTCACTATCCTCAACTAGCTGAGCTAATTTACATCTCACACTAGTTAGTTTAACACTGCGACTGTCTACTGTCGCCGACACTGTTTTTATACTTGACTACAAAGCAACCACTACGTTAAAGTTCTAAACTTCACTAACATTTTACTATTCTACATTATTAACATTTAAATGCTAAGTGTAGATACCCCACAATCCGAATTGAATCTCCAAATTGCCATGAAAGTCACATGTTTTTCCCCCTCAAATACACTGATAATATACATGCGGGATTCTTTTCACTACGAGCACTGAGCTATTCAACATGTCAGCCTAGGTTAACTTTATTGTGCACTCCCGACAAAAAGCTTGTTTTTATATAATCTGGGATTGACCTCGTGACGTCATTCTCCTGTCAACAACATGTGGCAACCGAGTCATGGCGGCGCTTTTCCTTTCATCTTGAGTCTGATCCAAGACAACCGGGAAATTCTTTTCCCGTTTCTCCGGGGAATCATCATAGAATAGCGGTGCCTTTGATCCAACGGAATGTCTCCACTAGTTGCAAACCATTTGTAAGTTCGAATATAGCCTGCCTCTGTTGTTTCATCATCTATCGTGAATTATAGTGGTTTTCGTGACAGTTTTCAAAACTAACGTTCTAAACGGTGACAAAGGGACATTTAAAATGTGTAACCAGGGTAATTGGCTCATAGACATCAGCATGTGTCGGTAGTTGAAACAGGTTTTCCATATTACCAGGCTCGGTGGTTTGGAAAGAACAGTGATATAAAGCATGATTCCTGCAGGAGAGACAGGGACGTCCAGCACGAATAATGATACAGGGCGTTATAGGAACCTTGGGCGTAGGGTCATGAGGCGGGTGAACTGGCAAAGTATCGAAACCTTGTGCGTAGGGTCATGAGGCGGGTGAACTGGCAAGGGATTGAAACCTTGGGCGTAAGGTCATGAGACGGGTGAACTGACAAGGGATCGAGAAGCTTATCTGCGGATCATGATCGAAGCGACGTTCTGTAAAAGATTTACTATACTATGATGAAGCAAGGCAAAATCAAACAGAAAATTCAATTATCCCATTATGCACGTTTGTAAATATCGACCCGAAATCTGCCGTTCTGACCTGTAAGAATTAACATTAATCGGTTGAAAAACTTTATCGCTCTTGGCAAGATTTCACTTCAAGAGGTTAAATCTCACTTCAAGAGGGAATTCTCACTTCACGAGGCGAAATCATACACCTACTAGGCGGAGACACAACGGGTGAACACATCAATCAATCAATAGTGTGCCATACCGGAAAGCGTGAGCGGTCATGACTCGCCATTTCACTCGATCACCAGAGTCGTTGATCAGCTCAATGTTCCTGTCTCGACAATGCCATGTGGCCAAGCCATCCAGGTATTTACTTCTCGGTTTTCCCCTTCGTCTGTTCCGTTTGATCTTGCCAGTTGTGAACACATAGCGATATTAAAAATAAGAATATAAAAGGCAAGACAAGTTTTCATCGCATTAGAAAATCTGTGAAGGTCAAAAGAAATGAAACTTGATATCAAATGTGAAATATTTAGTCCATCGTTAAATCAGTACTGCCGTGTGGATCAGAAACGTGAGAACAACAAAACAGTTACTAATACACTACAAACATGCATCAGCTGTGCCTGTGATGAGTCAACAACATCGCGTAGCAGGGCCAGTACAGAACATCGCTCACATCCCGGCCCGCCCAACAGTTTCTCGATCTGTGGCCATGTCTCCCGCCTCATGCGCCCACATGCCCAAGGTGTTTGCAATGTCTTCGTGCTGGTCGACTGCAGCCTCTTCTTCTAGAAACCAACTTCCTTTCACAGTTCATTTGAACAGTCGCTATTGCTTTTTAATTATCAAGCAAAGATATGCAAATTTAGTGACATTTTCACTTCCTTCATTCTTAACTGTGATCTTTCGTTGGTGTGTAATTTTGTCCGTGGACATTATATTTCTTTTTGTTTTAAACTGCAGAATAGAAGGACGAAATTAACATGAGAAAATATCACTTCTGCGGAGCTTAAGCAGAGAACTAGTCAAGATTCCAGCGAACCGAGAGGCACGGAAAAGAAGCTGGTACTAAATAGGACACATTTTGATATTTTCGGCTAGAAAATATTTTCTGTCAAACCCCCAGCAAAAAAAGAAACAGAGAGAGACCTAACAGCACGGAGAAGATATTTAGAGACACAGGTGAATAATTTGTGGATAACAAAAAGCTTACTGAAGGAGATTGGAAAAAATGGCACGACTTGACGTGAGTTGATTGAGGGCGTATGCGCCCCTGGGAGACACAGGACAGAAGAAGATCAACCAGATCATAAGGTGATGATTACCTATCATTCCCCACCTTAGCTGTCTTTCAGGAAATTATGAAAAATATTCGGTACCATTTTGACAAGTCTCTGTCTCTCAGAACCATGCTTCTCGAAAAACAAAAGAACCCAGCTGAGAGATTGACATGCAAGGACACAAACAATAGTGTTATCGTAGTGTAGCAAATCGCACAATATGACGTAGTTGTAGCATTCATTTGATGGTGATGATGTCGGAATATCACATAAAGCATACACGTGAGCACATGCATAGGGCATTAGCGTGGTCAGACTGCGAGGACAGAAAATTAAAAGAGGTTTAGCCAGACAAGAACACTATGCTTGAAGCCAAAGAAGATTAATAAACCAACACAGAACTGCTGTCGTGAGCCGCTATACACTGCGGAACTTTATTGAGGAGAATATCTTCAAAATCCGAGCACTTATGGACTGAATGGTTGGATATGCAGTGAGGATGATCTATCGATTAACTAACTAACATGCATAGGGAACTGGCGATGAAACAGCTGCAATGTCTAAAGCTATAATGCTTTATTCAGTACAACTTTTGATTACTGAACAACGTTTTGTTGATAACACACAATCACTCTGTTAACTGCCCTTAGAGTTGTTCTCAGTTATCTTGTCTGCCTGGGTATCTCGCTCACTATTGTTCAGCTACCTAAGCATCTGTCTGAATTTGTTAGCATTATTTCTAACAAAATTTCCTAATGAATACTGCATCTACTTCAAAACTCGGTTCCATATTGTCCATTCTAAACTTTTACAATTAAGAGGCTCTCCGTCGCCACCGAAAAAAACTAACTGAATGCCGAAGTCTCACATTCTCTATCTAAAACTAACCAGTTTGTCTGATTCCAACAACTCTCACATTCTCCATCTAAAACCAAGCAGTTCATCTGTTTCCAAGAACTTTTAAAATTCTACCGTCCGAAAAATGTCCCTAAAATGATGTTTCAATATTTATTTTCCTCAACTCTCTAACACAGTGGTTCTCAACCGGTGGGGAATTCCCCCCTCCCCCAGGGGGGAATTTTGGGGTTTCCATGGGGGGGGGGAATGAAGATTATTTTAAGATCGCGTTAATACAAGAACCGATTACTTGATCTTGTTTTTCCCTTCAAACTTTACGTTTCTGTACATCTCATCCTTCTAAAATTCATTTTATAAAGTAAGTAGACCCACAAATCACGTTTTATGTGGACGTTTAGACTTGTTTTAGTATGTGCTTCCATTATTACGTATAATGTGTAGGTTCGGGAGGGGGGATTTTTAGGTAGGAAATACGAAAAGGAGGGGGGGGGGAATGACGTTCTGAAAATATGGTGAAGGGGGGCACGGGCCAAAAAGGTTGAGAACCACTGCTCTAACAGCATAATTCCTGTAACTGCTAAGTAAAACTGCCACTTCCTCCTCCACCTGCTAACTCATCACATCTCATATTGACCCTCTTGTAGTAACTAACACTGTTATTTCCTTCTCAGGGTTGTTCATAATGTTCTACAAACCCATGCCCATTCATATTCGATCATGTTCAAGCAGCGAATTTCTATATTTTACAACAGAAATGTGATGATGCAGTTTAATCCGTCTTTCCAATAGCTATGCTTTCAATATTTTCGGTATTGGTGCACGAAAAGGCAGATGTGGTCAAGATGTGGTCAAGATGTAGTCAAGATGTGGGCAGCTCCTTTGGCTCCTGTGTGTAATCTTCAAGAACAGCAACACCATCATTACGTGGAGAGAAGGGTTGGGCAGGGAGTATTTGGGGGATCTACCGACACTTAATAATACTATGAAAGGCAAGATGGACTCATAATAGGATTAAATATTTTACCATTAGCATTGGGACTCTTTGCTGATTGTTGAAGATGAGGACGGAGCGCGTATGGGAATGCTCACAGTGCTGTGATGTCGGTTTTTGACTCAACTCAACTCAGCTCAATATTTTAGAAGATTACTAATCTTAACTGTTGTATAAAAACCCTGTTTCTTTCTGCCCATCCAGAATGTCCAGATAATAATGCCGGCCTCAGTGACTGACGAATGCTAGATTTCCAGCATCAAGATTACTTTAGGTCTGTACTTTATCTTGTCAGTATCTGCGTGTCTCTGGACTTCTGAAATATCTATAATTATGCGGACCCCAAATGTGTTCATTTATCTGGCCTCTCTTTCTCGAAAATGCTGTGTCGAAGGAATTGCAGACAGTTGTTTATTTCTGCGCAGTGTCACTCACCAGTTCAGTTCGTTTAATCATAGACCAGTGAGTAGATACACAAACTCACTAACCATGACGCAAACTCATTCTAAAGCACTAGTCTCACAAAGCCTAACAAACTTTTTAAACTCTATTTATAAATATACTTGCAAAAGAATATATAAACAAATAATTTGCCATATCGAACTTTCATTAGAGTGAGTTAGATGGTTAGTTGACGAATGCGCGGAAAGTGATTTTTGAAGCTTGATATTGGATATTAATGTTCATGTCGCATGGACGCAGTAAAGAACTTCCATCTGTCGGAGCAACGCTGGTGTGGAGACTTTGCTCCTCATCTGGTACCGAGCCGCCGTTTCCACAAACACTATGTTGCATGGGAATCTCCACGGCGAAGTGGTCAAGCCGTTTGCCTCAGGCTCCGAAGGTTTTGGGTTCGATTCCGGGCTACGCCTTTCGGTTAATGAGTGCATTTTTCTCGGAGACTCCTGGGGGTCGCGCCGGAGCTACGGAGTTGGTGATTTGTGCGACGCTTTCTGCAGGTCGTCCTCTCTACTTTTAAGATTTTTAAAATACTATGTTACAGAGATCTCTTACCCCTCTCCGAGTTCGGAAACCACGAGATGTGTAAGACCGGTAGTGGAATTTCATATCTGAGGACAGACATGGCGATAACTGGAACGTTAATCAGACTCAGTCTGTGCACAGGCCGCACTACATCGCGGTGCTACAAGGTGTTGATAAGTTTGAGACACATAGCTGGCCTTGATAAATGGGAGACATCTGGCTGGTCTTGATAAATGGGAGACATCTGGCTGGCCTTGATAAATGGGAGACATCTGGCTGGTCTGGATCAGTGTCAGACACGTTCCTAGTCTTGCGTAATGTGCGACAACGGTCCTAGTCTTGACAAGTGTAAGATACGGGATACGTGTTCGGCATGTTCCTAGTCTTGACAACAGTGAGAAAAGTTCTTTGTGGGAGACATAGGACAAGTGTGAGACGTAGGACACGTGTAAGACATAGGACAAGTGTGAGACATAGGACACGTGTAAGACATAGGACAAGTGTGAAACATGGGACACGTGTAAGACATAAGACAAGTGTGAGACATAGGACACGTGTGAGACATGTTTCTTGTGTGAGACATGGGACAAGTGTGAGACATGGGACACGTGTAAGACATAAGACAAGTGTGAGACATGGGGCACGTGTAAGACATAGACAAGTGTGAGACATTGGACACGTGTAAGACATAAGACAAGTGTGAGACATGTTTCTTGTGTGAGACATAGGACAAGTGTGAGGCATGGGACACGTGTAAGACATCGGACAAGTGTGAGACATAGGACACGTGTAAGACATCGGACAAGTGTGAGACATAGGACACGTGTAAGACATCGGACAAGTGTGAGACATGATTCTTGTGTGAGACATGGGACAAGTGTGAGAAATAGGACTAGTGTGAGACATGTTTCTTGTGTGAGACATAGGACTAATGTGAGACATGAGACAAGTGTGAGACGTAAGACAAGTGTGAGACATGGGACAAGTGTGAGACATAGGACAAAGTGTGAGACATGTTTCTTGTGTGAGACATAGGACACGTGTGAGACATGTTTCTTGTGTGAGACATGGGACACGTTTGAGACGTATGACAAGAGTGAGACATGGGACAAGTGTGAGACGTAAGACAAGTGTGAGACATAGGACAAGTGTGGGACATGTTTCTTGTGTGAGACATTGGACAAGTATGAGACATAGGACAAGTGTGAGACATGTTTCTTGTGTGAGACATTGGACAAGTATGAGACATAGGACAAGTGTGAGACATGTTTCTTGTGTGAGACATTGGACAAGTATGAGACATAGGACAAGTGTGAGACATTGGACAAGTGTGAGACATAGGACACGTGTAAGACATAGGACAAGTGTGAGACGCGTTTCTTGTGTGAGACATAGGACACGTGTGAGACATGTTTCTTGTGTGAGACATGGGACAAGTGTGAGACATAGGACACGTGTAACACACAGGACAAGTGTGACACATGTTTCTTGTGTGAGACATGGGACAAGTGTGAGACATAGGACACGTGTAAGACACAGGACAAGTGTGAGACATAGGACACGTGTAAGACACAGGACAAGTGTGAGACATAGGACACGTGTAAGACATAGGACAAGTGTGAGACATGATTCTTGTGTGAGACATGGGACAAGTGTGAGAAATAGGACTAGTGTGAGACATGTTTCTTGTGTGAGACATGAGACAAGTGTGAGACATAGGACAAGTGTGAGACATGTTTCTTGTGTGAGACGTAAGACACGTGTGAGACTTGGGGCAATTGTGAGACATAGGACAAGTGTGAGACATAGGACAAGTGTGAGACATAGGACACGTGTGAGACATAGAAAAAGTGTGAGACATGTTTCTTGTGTTAGACATAGTCCGTGTCTTAACAATTGTAAGACATTGTTTTGTCTTCTCAAATAGGAGACATTGTTCTTTTCTTAACAAGTGTGGGACATTGTTCTTGTCTTGACACGTGTGAGACATTGTTCTTGTCTTGACAAGTGTGAGACATAGTGCGTGTCTTGACATCTTTGAAGCATTGTTCTTGTCTTGACAAGTGTGAGACATAGTGCTTGTCTTGATAACTGTGAGACATTGTCGGTGCCTTGACAACTGTGAGACATAGTGCGTGTCTTGACAACTGTGAGACATTGTCGGTGCCTTGACAACTGTGAGACATTGTCCTTGGCTTGACAACTGTGAGACATTGTCAGTGTCTTGACAACTGTGAGACATTGTCGGTGTCTTGACAACTATGAGACATTGTCGGTGTCTTGACAACTGTGAGACATTGTCCTTGTCTTGACAACTGTGAGATATTGTCGGTGTCTTGACAACTGTGAGACATAGTGCGTGTCTTGACAACTGTGAGACATTGTCGGTGCCTTGACAAGTGTGAGACATTGTCCTTGTCTTGACAACTGTGAGACATTGTCCGTGTCTTGACAACTGTGAGACATTGTCCTTGTCTTGACAACTGTGAGACATTGTCCTTGTCTTGACAACTGTGAGACATTGTCGGTGTCTTGACAACTGTGAGACATTGTCCTTGTCTTGACAACTGTGAGACATTGTCGGTGTCTTGACAACTGTGAGACATTGTCCTTGTCTTGACAACTGTGAGACATTGTCCTTGTCTTGACAACTGTGAGACATTGTCGGTGTCTTGACAACTGTGAGACATTGTCGGTGTCTTGACAACTGTGAGACATTGTCTTTGTCTTCACAACTGTGAGACATTGTCGGTGTCTTGACAACTGTGAGACATTGTCGGTGTCTTGACAACTGTGAGACATTGTCGGTGTCTTGACAACTGTGAGACATTGTCGGTGTCTTGACAACTGTGAGACATTGTCGGTGTCTTGACAACTGTGAGACATTGTCGGTGTCTTGACAACTGTGAGACATTGTCGGTGTCTTGACAACTGTGAGACATTGTCGGTGTCTTGACAACTGTGAGACATTGTCGGTGTCTTGACAACTGTGAGACATTGTCGGTGTCTTGACAACTGTGAGACATTGTCGGTGTCTTGACAACTGTGAGACATTGTCCTTGTCTTGACAACTGTGAGACATTGTCGGTGTCTTGACAACTGTGAGACATTGTCCTTGTCTTGACAACTGTGAGACATTGTCGGTGTCTTGACAACTGTGAGACATTGTCCTTGTCTTGACAACTGTGAGACATTGTCCTTGTCTTGACAACTGTGAGACATTGTCCTTGTCTTGACAACTGTGAGACATTGTCCTTGTCTTCACAACTGTGAGACATTGTCGGTGTCTTGACAACTGTGAGACATTGTCGGTGTCTTGACAACTGTGAGACATTGTCGGTGTCTTGACAACTGTGAGACATTGTCGGTGTCTTGACAACTGTGAGACATTGTCGGTGTCTTGACAACTGTGAGACATTGTCGGTGTCTTGACAACTGTGAGACATTGTCGGTGTCTTGACAACTGTTAGACATTGTCCTTGTCTTGACAACTGTGAGACATTGTCCTTGTCTTGACAACTGTGAGACATTGTCGGTGTCTTGACAACTGTGAGACATTGTCCTTGTCTTGACAACTGTGAGACATTGTCGGTGTCTTGACAACTGTGAGACATTGTCCTTGTCTTGACAACTGTGAGACATTGTCCTTGTCTTGACAACTGTGAGACATTGTCCTTGTCTTGACAACTGTGAGACATTGTCCTTGTCTTGACAACTGTGAGACATTGTCCTTGTCTTGACAACTGTGAGACATTGTCCTTGTCTTGACAACTGTGAGACATTGTCCTTGTCTTGACAACTGTGAGACATTGTCGGTGTCTTGACAACTGTGAGACATTGTCGGTGTCTTGACAACTGTGAGACATTGTCCTTGTCTTGACAACTGTGAGACATAGTCTGTAGTTGGAGAGTTTGTTTTCCGTCTTGCTAGATGAAAAACACTCTCCAGCAAACAGCTGTTCTTCATACAAAGTGTAGTGAGACTTTACAAACACCATATACATATCATCATCATCAAGTGCCGTGCCGGCTGGCGTAGGCGTTCATGGCTCTCCACAGATCTCGGTCTTTGGTTTTCTGGATCAACTCTGCTGCTGACATTCCTCCATGCCACCGTCTCAATCCATCCAGCATCACTTCTCTTGGTCTACCTCTGTCTCTCTTCCCCTCGATCTTTCCAGTTGTTACGATGTTCTCCAATGCCTCTCTTCTCATCACATGACCGAGGAAAGCTGTTTGTCTCTGTCTTATTGTTGTATATAATGTTCTAGTTTCGTTAGCCTGTTTCAGGCAGTCGTCGTTAGTTACTCTGGCAGTCCAAGGAATTCGCAACATTCGTCTCAGGAACCACATCTCTGTTGCTTCTAATTTCTTCTTAATTTGTTCATTTACATTCCAAGATTCACTGCCATACAGCAAAACTGGTTCTACATAGCATTTCAGCACTCTCTTTCTTACATTCAGTGATAGTGACTTATTGCATAAGATACTCTTCATTTTCTGAAATGCGGCTTTTGCCTGCCCTATTCTGCTCCTAATCTCTGTTGTACATCTTCCATCTGATGTTATAAATGCCCCTAGGTATCTAAAATTATCAACTTGGTTAAGGATTTTCCCTTCTATTTCTATGTCACATTTTGGTGTCACAATTGTCTTTGATATTACCATTGTTACTGTTTTCTTGATATTCAAGGAGAGTCCTTTCCTTGCACTCTCTGTTACTACTACGTCTAATAATTGTTGTAGGTCTGTTGAATTATTCGCCACCAATACTGTGTCATCTGCATAGCGTATATTATTTATATTATAACCTCCAACTAGTATTCCTGGCATCTCTTTGATCTCTCTCATTATTACTTCGCTATACAGGGAGAAAAGATCTGGTGACAAGACACACCCTTTTCGTACTCCTAGCTTTATCTGTTCGTAACTACCCTCTTTATTTCCCATTTTAATTGCTGCTACTTGGTTCCAGTAAATATTCTTTATTATTCTTAAATCTTTTCCATCAGTGTTGATATCTTCCAACATTTTAATCAGTTCATCATGTTTTACTTTATCAAATGCCTTAGTATAATCTATGAAGCACAAATATATGTCTCTCTGTTTCTCTATTGACCTTTCTATTAGTGTCCGTAATGTATAAATTGCATTGTTTGTGCCCTTTCCTTCCACAAATCCATACTGTTCTTCACTAATTTCCATTGTTATTTTCTTTTTGGTTCTTCTCATTATGATTCTGAGTAGAAGCTTAGTGATATGGTTTATAAGGTTAATTGTACGAAAATCTTCACAATCAATTGCTCCTGGTCTTTTTGGTATAGCTATAAATACAGATTTCAGCATATCACTGGGTAAATATCCACTGCTGTAAATATCATTCAACATTTTGGTTAATATATCTACTCCAAATTCTCCCAATACTTCTAATTCTTCTATTGTGATTTCATCTGGCCCAGCTGTTTTTCCTTTCTTCATAAGTTTCATAGCGTCAACGACTTCTTCTTTCAGAATAGGTGGACCTTCTAAGTTACTATCTTCTGTTAATTCTTCCCTTTCTCCTTCATATAATTCTTTTATATACTCATTCCACCTCTTCATTATAGCATCTTCCTCTAATATTATCTTTCCTGTTTTTGATTTCAAACACCCTGTATTTATTCTTATTTTTCTTCCTGTAAGCTCACTGATTTGTCTGTGCATATTTTTTGCATCTTTAATGGAATTTAATTCAATTTTTTTGCATTGCTCGTTTAACCAACTTTCTTTAGCCTTCCCACATTTATCTTTTATTTCTTTATTTATCTTAGCGTATTCTTGTTTGTCATTTTTACTCTGTTTTCTTTTGTCCATCAGTTTTAAGATATCTTCATTCATCCATTTTTTCTTGGCTATTTTGCCTCTCTCCGGTAATACTTCTTTGCTAGTTTGATGAATGGAGTCCCTTAACATTTCCCATTGTTCATCTATACTCTGTATTTTAGTTATTGCATTATACCTATTTTTCACAGTCACTCTGTATTGTTCTTGCATTTCTTTATCTATTTTCAGAACCTCTTTATTAAGTCTCATGTTCTTAACCATTTTTTTCCCTCTCTTTAATCTTACTTTTATATGTCCACATAGTGGTACATGATCACTATTACAGTCAGCACCAGGCATTGTCTTTACATTAATTAAAGCATTTCTAAATCTTTTATTAATTAGTATGTAGTCAATTTGGTTGCGTATTTTCTTATCAGGGCTTATCCATGTGTACAGTCGTCTTTTATGGTGTTTAAACCATGTGTTTCCAATTATCATATCATTGATATTTGCCCATTCTATTAGCTTTTCCCCACTTTCATTTCTTGTACCTAAACCATAATTCCCCACTACATCCTCCATTTTTCCCTTTCCTACTTTTGCATTAAAATCACCAAGTATTATCTTTATTTCTTGTGATCCAATTTGAGCCATCGCCATTTCTATTTCGTCATAAAAGTGTTGTATTTCTTCATCACTACTGCTTGCTGTTGGTGCATATACTTGTATAATATTTATGTCTATTGGTTTGCCTTTGATTTTTACCATAATAACTCTATCTGAAATACACCAGTATCCATTAATTGACTTGGCTGTTTTTTCGTCTAATATTATTCCTACACCTTTTTCATGTGTATCCCCTCCAGAATAAATTATTGTGTGATTGTCAGCTATAATTTTGCCCGATCCCTTCCATCTCATCTCACTAACGCCTAGTATATTCATTTTCATGCTATCCATCTCTCTTAGAACATTGGTCAACTTTCCTAGCTCATTTAATGTCCTAACATTCCATGTTCCTACTCTAAATTTATTTATTTTAGTTAAGTTTTTGCCATCAGTAGCTGGATGACGGTCTGGTGTCACCTGTGGCTCATGACTGTCCCTACCGGACGAGGATGCCCTAAGACAGCCATTAACGTCCTTCACTAACTTTGAAATATGTTTTGCCATGAAGTCTTGGGAAGATAATGTGGTGGTTTCCCCTTGCCTTCCACATTCACATGGTGGTCTTTTTACCTCTGCCTTTGACAGCCATTTCCGACTGTAAGGACAAGTGAGTGCCCTGCTCTGCTCAGCTGCAGAGTTGTCCACTTATTCCGGTGGATACTCGGTCCCCAGAGCTGTGTTAGCCACACCATAGTGTGTTTCCATCCTCTACCGCGGGGAGGTGCAGTTGGGATTTTCCCTTCATAAAGTTATGGTCTCTGACCAAAACTCTCCAGTACTTTTAGAGGATATATATATATATATATATATATATATATATATATATATATATATATATATATATATATATATATATATATATATATATATATATATATATCCCCGCGTTTCCATCCTGATTCAGGATATTGCGGTCAACACCAGCATCTTTCAGCTGTATGTTGATTCCTAGGCTAAGATTACGCTCATCAGAACGCCACGACTTTCTGAGCGACCGGCTCCATACTCTCATAAGTCACTGGCGCGACTCGAACCACTTCTACTTCTCGTGCGCTAACGTCAACCACGAGAGTATTTGGGGTTAAGGAAAAAGCTGCTAACCCCTCGGCCATATATATATATATATATCACACACACACACACACACACACACACACACACACACACACACATCAGATTTGGCCACCACAGAACGGCTAAATCAGTGGCGATCTGTCATTCCTTTATGTGTTTTTGGCCCATTTGGATCGCGAAGACGACAGCTGTGGGAGGTTGCCCTGGGTAAAAAGTTGATTTGTGGGCAACATTGATCGTTGTAAAAACCGAGCTTGAAATGATTAGTTTAATAGTTAAGTCTACTACATACCAGATACCGGCTCAAAATAATGTTTGTGTAGTGGACACAGCGTGGGTAAATGTAACAAGCTATGTGGAGGGTCCCAAATAACTATGTCTCAATTTTCTCATGTATATTTCATAGCCCTGGCTTTAAATAGGTCTTTCCCTGCCAACCCTCCTCCGTTTCCCCCGGACTCACTGTCACTCTCTATTCGACCTAAGGACCTATTTCCTGCAGGGTCGTTCTGACTGACACGCATACAACATGACGTTCTTCAACATATTTGTAATTGTAAATTTAATAACTCAATACATAACAGCACAGAGAAAAAACAATATCTGACAATTAACTCATAAACATCTACACACAATCTAGAGAGAAAACTAGTCCATACAATATCAACACAAATATAAATCTCCTAGCTCATCGTTTTCCATATTGTCCCATGAATTCACAACCACCTCATGGCAAGTTCACTGGTCTTTATTTCCCGCGTAGGTTGTTCGAACAACAGGGTTCCATAAATCCAGGATTCCAAGTTTCCGTGTCCTACACGAATGTAGTGTGTCCAATGGTTAGGGAAAGTGCCCTGGGATCACGTGGCACAATTTTGGTGGGGAAATACTCAAGGAGAATAAATAGGATATATGTACGGGTGTGTCAGTGACTTAGGCGGGATCTAGCCCAAAATGAAAACATTCTCGATCCCAGCTCAACGAAACGCCTGCCGAGGTGTCTGAAAGTATTCGTTCGGGCCCGCCGTGGTTCTATCTGGTATAGCCCAACAGCGGCAGGGACCTCATAGTAAACATAAAGTTCTATGTCGATGCTCTGTCGAAACCTCCGGCTATATTCGCCGTCAAAAGAAGGATCCTGTAAAGTTAAAACAATTTTGAGAGCCTCTAGTGTAAACTTCAGATACAGCCGGCATGGAGATTTCAATGGTCTCAGCATGTCGGTTGCCATACATAAAATCCATACAATTACCTAGTATTCAATTATCTTCATACCACACTCCTCTCCACACTCATACCATGCCTTTATTAATATTGGGCACATACCTTCTCAAGCTTCCCTCTCACTTGCAAACCTTGCCTTTCTCACGACAAAGCTATTGTGGAGTAGTGTGCGTAATTATGTATGTTTCCTACTCTTAACTAATATAATAATAGTGGGTCTGTATGGACCGCAGTGAATCTCCCTCCCCCATCCCTAGCAAGAACAGGAAAGAGGAAACTACCCTGTCCGGCCGCCGCTCTTGTCTGAGCTGTCACCGCAATGTATCGGCCGTGTCTCACATAACCCATATATTCAGATGAGTTCAGGTTCTCTCAGGGAGACAGGGAAGTCCATTTATACTCCCAACATCCTCCTATCGACAAGGAACCACCCGGTCCACCTGCCCCCCCCCCCCCATCAGCCGAAAGACGAAAGAGATAGCACAGTGGATCGCCTCTTCTGGCTCAAGAAGATATAACTCAGATGGGTGGAACCGGTCCCCACGGAGCCCTTCCCCTCGACATGCCATAGCTATAGAATGTTTATATTCAAATGAAAGATGACACTAAACAGAGGTAAAGCCATAGGAAGAAAGATAGCCCCGATTTGTTCCCCCGCCATGCCCAGATCTAGACGCTTAGCCATATTGGCAAGACTGCCGTTTCACCAATTCGTCTCATTATTTGAGACGACCAAGCTTAATATGCTCAAGACTGGCAGGACCAATCAATCTAAAATTACCTTTTATACCCCAGCCGTAGGATGCGGCACTTTATCTGTAAAATTCTTTAAAACTTTAATACA
The DNA here is from genome assembly GCA_963921405.1 of Cepaea hortensis. Classification (NCBI taxonomy): domain Eukaryota; kingdom Metazoa; phylum Mollusca; class Gastropoda; order Stylommatophora; family Helicidae; genus Cepaea; species Cepaea hortensis. The sequence goes on along the minus strand of OY992881.1, from coordinate 91,996,773 downwards.
TTGTGCCGACCACAACCGACAAGGTTGACAACGGACTTTTCACGCCCAAACCATTACCCTAGGTCATATTCGGTGCAAGGCGCGCCATTGGGTTTTCCCGAAGAACAGATAGATTTCAAAGTATTCGTGTCAAATACTCGGGTTATGAAAGTAACCCAGAGAATCCCACTCCGGAGGAATTGAGCGGATAGGTATGAGGACATGGGCCACTGGGGTTTCGCTACATAGGCCCCCTCTTAAGAAAGTCGAACCCTACGAACTTTCAACTGCCAGAGGTTCTGTTCGAATTACCTCCCCCTCACCTTCGACCATAGGATGCCGTGACATAAAATCCGCTCCCACATTATCCCTTCCGGTGATGTATTCGACCGTGAACTGATACGGTTGTAAGAGCAATGACCATCTCATTAACCTTGCGTTCAGTTTCTTAGAAGTTGCCAAAAACGTCAGAGGTTGATGGTCGGACTGCACTTTGAACGGTACTCCATGCAGATAAGGTTGAAATTTCTGTACCGCCCACACTAGAGCCAGACATTCCCGTTCGACGGTGGAGTAATTCCGTTCCGCGGGTAACAGTTTTCTACTGGCATATGCCACCGGACATAGCACAGTAGGATCATCTCGCCCTTCCTGCAACAGAGTTGCTCCAATCCCTATGTTACTCGCGTCGGTTCTTAGAACAAACGTTTTCTCCAAATTTGGGAGTTGCAGGACTGGCCTATCCACCAAAGCCTGTTTCAGCTTCCCATAAGCCTCTTCACAGCTCGGGGTCCAGACTATAGGATCTGGCGATCCTTTCTTCAGGGTTTCGGTTAACGGTGCCCCAATTTCGTTGAACTTCGGAATAAATTTCTGGTAAAACCCACCCAGAGACAAGAAAGACCTAACATCCTTTTTGGATTTAGGACGGGGTGCGAGTCTGACCTTCTCTACATTCTTTTCTTCCGGTACCAAACCCCCCGGGGTAATAGTATGTCCCAGAAATTCTAAGGAGTGATAGCCAATCATGCATTTGGCTGGACGGGCAGTTAACCCCTCCTCTTTCAATCTTATGAAGATCTGTTCCAAGGATTTCAGGTGATCTTTCAGATTGCCAGAAGCGATGAGAATATCATCCATAAACGAGACGACAGAGGGATCCCTTAAAGGGTCTAATAACTTTCTCATCATGCGTGTGAACACACTGGGCGCATTGCTCAGCCCAAAAGGCATCACCTTAAATTCGTAATGGCCGCTCGGAGTACTGAAAGCGAGCAAGGGCCGAACCTCAGGCTTCACAGGGATCTGATAATATCCCCGGCTTAAATCGATTTTTGAAAAGTACTTTGCCCTATTTAATCTGGCAAACAGTTGATTTGTGTTTGGTAACGGCTCAACTTGGAATGTCGTACAACTGTTTAAATGCCTGTAATCAATACACAAGCGGTGCTCCCCGCTTGGCTTTCTCAACAAGACAACCCCGGCATTATAAGGAGAAGTCGAAGGAGTTATGATGTCATCATCCAGAAGCTTCTGGATTTCGGCTTCCAGGGCCTTCTCTTTCGCAAAGGGCACTGGATATATTTTTTGGCGAATGGAGTCTTGGGTAGTCAGAGTCATATCAAACTCAACCAACCCTGTCCGCCCTGGACGATCGGTAAGAATCTGTTGATGGGACTCCAACAAATGGATGACTAGTTCTGTTTCTTCAGCCGACAGATCAGGATTTATATGTACATCCTTATAGGTTTCCCCAGGGTGTAAAGGATACTCCCTATCCGCGTCTGCGCCCGATTCAGTTTCCATCGCGACCGCCATAGTCATGAGTGGGAGAGAAGTACCATCGGATCGTTCCTCATATTTTTTGAGGAGGTTAATGTGGAAGATTTTAGATTTCCCCCTGATCCGGATAGCATAATTGGTACGGGACACAACCCTTTCCACCGGGAAAGACCCCTGCCAACCAATCTCGAGTTTATTGGAACCTACTGGAAGTAACAACAGAACCCGATCCCCCACCTTCAGAGACCTATCTTTCGTCCTTCTATTGTAGTAGGCCGCGTGTCTCTTTCTGGCCGCTCTCAGATTCTGAGCCGCCAAAGCCCAACCTGTCTGGAGTTTCTTCTTTAACTCCTCGACGTATTTGTAGGAAGATACCACCTCTTCGGAAGTCTCCTCCTCTGTCCAACATCTCAATAAGGCTTCTAAGGGACCCTTGATTGGCCTCCCGAATAATAGAGTGGCTGGTGGCAACCCGGTTGACCCATGGGGAACCTCCCGATAGGCGAACAAGGCGGCTGGGATATATTCATCCCATCTGTCTGGTTTCTCTTGAGCCAGCTTCCTAAGCATGGTCATCAAGGTACCATTAAACCTCTCTACTTGCCCATTAGACTGAGGGTGGTATGGGCTTGTGTGAATGTGGTTAGTCTGGAAGATACGAAAGACTTCCTCCATCAGCTTACCACAAAATTGAGACCCATTGTCCGTTAGGATCTGGTTTGGAAATCCCAACCGAGTAAAAGTCTCCATCAGTGCATCAGCCACTCGCTTAGAGTCGATGGTGGCCAACGGTATCGCCTCGCCCCACATGGAACAGCAATCCACCATCGTCAGAATATACATATTCCTCTTCCTAGTCCGAGGAAGAGGACCAACCAGATCGATGGCAACTCTCTCGAAAGGAGAGTTCATAATGGGCATATCACCCAAGACTACCGGAGCCGTCCAGTGTTTTGGTGCCACACGCTGGCACTCTGGGCACGACTTGACGTACCTACGCACATCTCCAGTCATCCCTGGCCAGTAGTAATGGCAGGAAATGCGCTGAAGTGTTGCCCCGACACCCATATGTCCACTGAAAGAAATGGTGTGTCCCATATGAAGAAGCTGTTCCCGATAAGCCTTAGGAACTACCAGCTGTCCATGCTGGCGTTCCTCCACTCCGGCTCTCCGGTACAGTAACCGATTCTTCATATAATACTGACCCCGTCTTGGTGGGTCAGCACTTTTTGGCAACTGGTTGAAGCAAGGTTGCAACGTAGCATCCTGGCTTTGAGCAGCTCGTAACTCCCCAGGCAAGGGATTCACGATCAAGGCCGGCGTCTGCTCCTCCTCCGATTGAGATCTGGTTTGCATCGCCCCTACGTACATGGGTTCGTTTGGGATCCCTAGGAAGACGTAGCGGCAACCCAAGATCATCGGGAAGATATGATCGATCAGAACGGCTGCCTGAATAGTGCCGGTAACATATATTGATTTGATGTCCACCTTCGCAATTGGAAGAGACATCGCTACCGCACTCTTTGTCGCCGTTTGAATCTCAATGGATTCCCCGGTTAGCTGCTCTGGGCTCACTAAGTGTGATGAAATTACGGCCTCAAACTGAAGACCTGTGTCATAGAGACACTCGACTGGTTGTCCGTTCACAAGAACCGTCTCTACTACTGGTGGTTTTTCTGAATCTTTGTTCCCAGGATCCCTCCCTTCTACCTCCTTGTTAGACCCCTCCCCGGTTTCTACAAGACAGGCAGCATAGTGAGAGTCTTTCTGTTTGCGCCTGCAATCGGCCGTATTGTGTGTGGGAGATTTGCAGAAGGCGCACCACTTTTCACTCCACTTTCTTTTGGGAGATCCAGGTGGACTCTTACCAGAGGGTTTCTTAACGGGAACTTTTTCGAAAGGATCCTCCTTTTTGGTGTGAGTGGGTTTGGGGTTCTTCTTCTTTCCAGACCCAGTGTCTGGTGATCGGAGATTGGGTTGTGCCAGTTCCCCATTATCCCCATGAGCTAGCACATACCTTTCCGCCAATGTGTTGACTACGTCTAACCTTTCTGTCCCATTTTCAACCAAGAAGGTTTGCAATGGCTTAGGCATCATCCTCTTCATTTGGTCCACGACCACTAATTCTTCTAAACTTTCATAGTCGTTGGCAAATCCTGCTAATGACATCCATTTCAAAAGGTAAGACTTAAGTCTAACACTGTATGCTGAGAACATCTCTCCTGGCTCTCTCCTCGACTTTCTGAACTGTTGTCGGTAAGTATGGGCTGTCATCTGGAACCTTTTCAATAATGCCTTTTCCAGGGCCTCATAGTCATTCTCCATACCAGGTGGCAACCTTGAATAGACCTCATATGCGGTCCCCCTCAGGCCCTGTGAGAGTTTCAAGTTCCATTTCCCACGTTCCAATCCCATAGCCAAAGCCATCGACTGAAATCTGTGAAGATACTGGTCGATCTTATCTTTGTGTTCATCGAACGGGAGTAATGGGAACTTCATTGCCTGGTATGGACCGCCACTAGAAGTTGTTGAGTCAGGGAGAACTGCGCCTCCAACTGCACCCTCGCCTCCCTTGGCAGTTTGAGCTTTCAGCTCCAACTCCCTCATACGGAACTCATGGTCTCTGGCTGCCTGCTCGGCCACCATCTTCCTAGCCTCAGCCTAAATTTTCTTTGCTTCGCGCTCTGCCTCGATTTTCTTAGCCTCGCGCTCTGCCTCGAATTTCTTAGCTTCGCGCTCTGCCTCAATTTTCTTAGCTTCGCGCTCAGCTTGTCGAAAATCTCTCTCCACTTCTTGAACATATTTCTGTAACTCAGCCCCTTCATAGCCTATCTCACGCCCTGTAGCCTGCACTTCAGCCACATTAAATTTCGCGGATGTCATCTTAACTCAGAGGGTAAGTGAATAGGTAATGGACAAATGGATATAATACACGACCACAACACTTCGTATGTCGTCAGTCTGTGTCAGGAAGAGTATAGACAATAGCCAGGTACGGTAAGCAGAACCTATTGATATTAGACCAGAATATCTGTCCCCTATCCCTATATCAGCCAGAGCTCCACCAGGATTTAAAATATCCCGCGACGTGCCCCCAGAAATTGTAACAAGCTATGTGGAGGGTCCCAAATAACTATGTCTCAATTTTCTCATGTATATTTCATAGCCCTGGCTTTAAATAGGTCTTTCCCTGCCAACCCTCCTCCGTTTCCCCCGGACTCACTGTCACTCTCTATTCGACCTAAGGACCTATTTCCTGCAGGGTCGTTCTGGCTGACACGCATACAACATGACGTTCTTCAACATATTTGTAATTGTAAATTTAATAACTCAATACATAACAGCACAGAGAAAAAACAATATCTGACAATTAACTCATAAACATCTACACACAATCTAGAGAGAAAACTAGTCCATACAATATCAACACAAATATAAATCTCCTAGCTCATCGTTTTCCATATTGTCCCATGAATTCACAACCACCTCATGGCAAGTTCACTGGTCTTTATTTCCCGCGTAGGTTGTTCGAACAACAGGGTTCCATAAATCCAGGATTCCAAGTTTCCGTGTCCTACACGAATGTAGTGTGTCCAATGGTTAGGGAAAGTGCCCTGGGATCACGTGGCACAATTTTGGTGGGGAAATACTCAAGGAGAATAAATAGGATATATGTACGGGTGTGTCAGTGACTTAGGCGGGATCTAGCCCAAAATGAAAACATTCTCGATCCCAGCTCAACGAAACGCCTGCCGAGGTGTCTGAAAGTATTCGTTCGGGCCCGCCGTGGTTCTATCTGGTATAGCCCAACAGCAGCAGGGACCTCATAGTAAACATAAAGTTCTATGTCGATGCTCTGTCGAAACCTCCGGCTATATTCGCCGTCAAAAGAAGGATCCTGTAAAGTTAAAACAATTTTGAGAGCCTCTAGTGTAAACTTCAGATACAGCCGGCATGGAGATTCCAATGGTCTCAGCATGTCGGTTGCCATACATAAAATCCATACAATTACCTAGTATTCAATTATCTTCATACCACACTCCTCTCCACACTCATACCATGCCTTTATTAATATTGGGCACATACCTTCTCAAGCTTCCCTCTCACTTGCAAACCTTGCCTTTCTCACGACAAAGCTATTGTGGAGTAGTGTGCGTAATTATGTATGTTTCCTACTCTTAACTAATATAATAATAGTGGGTCTGTATGGACCGCAGTGAATCTCCCTCCCCCATCCCTAGCAAGAACAGGAAAGAGGAAACTACCCTGTCCGGCCGCCGCTCTTGTCTGAGCTGTCACCGCAATGTATCGGCCGTGTCTCACATAACCCATATATTCAGATGAGTTCAGGTTCTCTCAGGGAGACAGGGAAGTCCATTTATACTCCCAACATCCTCCTATCGACAAGGAACCACCCGGTCCACCTGGTCCACCTATTCGACCTAAGGACCTATTTCCTGCAGGGTCGTTCTGGCTGACACGCATACAACATGACGTTCTTCAACATATTTGTAATTGTAAATTTAATAACTCAATACATAACAGCACAGAGAAAAAACAATATCTGACAATTAACTCATAAACATCTACACACAATCTAGAGAGAAAACTAGTCCATACAATATCAACACAAATATAAATCTCCTAGCTCATCGTTTTCCATATTGTCCCATGAATTCACAACCACCTCATGGCAAGTTCACTGGTCTTTATTTCCCGCGTAGGTTGTTCGAACAACAGGGTTCCATAAATCCAGGATTCCAAGTTTCCGTGTCCTACACGAATGTAGTGTGTCCAATGGTTAGGGAAAGTGCCCTGGGATCACGTGGCACAATTTTGGTGGGGAAATACTCAAGGAGAATAAATAGGATATATGTACGGGTGTGTCAGTGACTTAGGCGGGATCTAGCCCAAAATGAAAACATTCTCGATCCCAGCTCAACGAAACGCCTGCCGAGGTGTCTGAAAGTATTCGTTCGGGCCCGCCGTGGTTCTATCTGGTATAGCCCAACAGCAGCAGGGACCTCATAGTAAACATAAAGTTCTATGTCGATGCTCTGTCGAAACCTCCGGCTATATTCGCCGTCAAAAGAAGGATCCTGTAAAGTTAAAACACTTTTGAGAGCCTCTAGTGTAAACTTCAGATACAGCCGGCATGGAGATTCCAATGGTCTCAGCATGTCGGTTGCCATACATAAAATCCATACAATTACCTAGTATTCAATTATCTTCATACCACACTCCTCTCCACACTCATACCATGCCTTTATTAATATTGGGCACATACCTTCTCAAGCTTCCCTCTCACTTGCAAACCTTGCCTTTCTCACGACAAAGCTATTGTGGAGTAGTGTGCGTAATTATGTATGTTTCCTACTCTTAACTAATATAATAATAGTGGGTCTGTATGGACCGCAGTGAATCTCCCTCCCCCATCCCTAGCAAGAACAGGAAAGAGGAAACTACCCTGTCCGGCCGCCGCTCTTGTCTGAGCTGTCACCGCAATGTATCGGCCGTGTCTCACATAACCCATATATTCAGATGAGTTCAGGTTCTCTCAGGGAGACAGGGAAGTCCATTTATACTCCCAACATCCTCCTATCGACAAGGAACCACCCGGTCCACCTGCCCCCCCCCCCCCCCCATCAGCCGAAAGACGAAAGAGATAGCACAGTGGATCGCCTCTTCTGGCTCAAGAAGATATAACTCAGATGGGTGGAACCGGTCCCCACGGAGCCCTTCCCCTCGACATGCCATAGCTATAGAATGTTTATATTCAAATGAAAGATGACACTAAACAGAGGTAAAGCCATAGGAAGAAAGATAGCCCCGATTTGTTCCCCCGCCATGCCCAGATCTAGACGCTTAGCCATATTGGCAAGACTGCCGTTTCACCAATTCGTCTCATTATTTGAGACGACCAAGCTTAATATGCTCAAGACTGGCAGGACCAATCAATCTAAAATTACCTTTTATACCCCAGCCGTAGGATGCGGCACTTTATCTGTAAAATTCTTTAAAACTTTAATACATTGTGCCGACCACAACCGACAAGGTTGACAACGGACTTTTCACGCCCAAACCATTACCCTAGGTCATATTCGGTGCAAGGCGCGCCATTGGGTTTTCCCGAAGAACAGATAGATTTCAAAGTATTCGTGTCAAATGCTCGGGTTATGAAAGTAACCCAGAGAATCCCACTCCGGAGGAATTGAGCGGATAGGTATGAGGACATGGGCCACTGGGGTTTCGCTACAGTAAATACAACAGTTATTTGAGATTGTATGAACAAATAATATAAATAAATATTAATGACATGAGCTTTTATACAGCTTGATTTCAGGCTCCGAGAGTTTTACGTAAATAAGTGTATGACAGATTAATTCATTCATCATGTGCCATGCCGATAAGCGTGGGCGATTATGTTTCGCCAAAACACGCGATCACCAGAGTCGTAGATCAGCTCAGTGTTCTTGTCGCGATCATATCACGTGGCCAAGCCATCCAGGTATTTACTGCTCTGCCTTCCTCTTGTTCTCATCCGCTCGATCTTGCCAGTTGTCACTAAGTGCTCCAGTTTATTTCTTCTCATAACGCAGCCAAATGTTTTGACTGTCTACGTTTAATTTCTCAAATCAGTTTACGGTTTTTATTTATTTCCTGTGTGGACCTGGTCTTTGGTTTTTCTGTCTGCTCATGGTATTCATTGCATTTCCTCATAAACCACATTTCCATATCCATCAGAAGTTTTTCAGTCTGTTTGCTCATTGTCCACGCTTCACAGTCGTACAAAAGCACAGGTTCTATGTAGCACACCAACATGTTCTTTCTCGTTGCAAATGACACAGTTTTATTAGTCAGTATGTTTTCCATCTTGCAAATAGCTACCCTCGTCATTGCGATTCTTGTTATAATCTCTTCGAGGCATCTCCCATCAGATGTAATGACTGTTCCGAGATAATTCTACCAATTCGCTTGTTTAAGAATATCCCCATTGACTTGTATTTTACATTGTGGTATTTCTTTCTTACTAGTGACGACCATAATATGTGTCTTTTTACAATTTACTTCGAACGCTAGTTGTTCACTGTGTGCAACAACCGCATCCACTAAAGGTTGCAAATCCTGCTTATTGTCTGCAATCAATACTGTATCATCCACATATCTAATGTTTGTGATGTTACGTCCCCCAATGGTGACTCCTTTCATATCTTCTATATGTCTGAAAATATGTTCACTGTACAGGGAAAAAGATATGGAACATTACACATCCCTGTATCACATCTCTCTTAATAGGCTGATATTGACTTACAATGAATGAATCACTGAAAAACGAGAAGTAGATTGAGAGCTTTACCAAAGCACGACTACAAAAACAATGGACGTTGCGACCAAAGCCTTCGTCAGCACAGAACAAACAAACAAAAATAGATGAACAAATACACGATCGACACTACATGAAAATATACATTTCAACTTCTCTGTGTCCTAGCATGAACGGCTATCCATGGATGGAATAAAACGGATGTAGTGGTTAACGGGGTCAACTGACTAAATGTCAGTACAGCCAGAAACTCGGTGATTGGCTAAGTCAACCGGCGAGGGAACCCGCGCTGGGGTGATGGGAGTGCGCCAAGGAGAGCTAATAGAAAAATATGGATATGTAGAGCAACTTCGTTGTCAATCTTTATGACAGCTTGTTGCTTCCAATATATGTTGTTGTTTTTTTTTACAAGTGTAAGTAAGGTCTTTCCCATCAATCTTCATTTGTCTGACTTTACGGAAAGCCTTTGTGTAGTCAATACAGCAAAGATGTAGATCTTTGTTTACTTCTTTAGAACTTTCAATTAATGTTCTCAGCGTATTCATGGCATTTACTGCACCTTGCCTTCCACACTGTTCTTCTTCTATTTCGGCTTGTATTTTCTTCCTAACTCTTTGCATGATAACTCTTAGCAAAATCTTCGTGATGTGACTAATTATACCAATTGCTTGATGATGATGACATTCCAGGGCTCCTGATTTCTTCGGGATTGCAATAAATATAGAATTACATAATTCAGGAGGTATATCTCCAGTATCATATATCGTGTTCATCAGTCTGGTGACTTGGTCTAATCTATATTATTCTAAAGCATTTATAATTTATGTTGTGATGTTGCCTGAACCTGGGATCTTGTTAGTTTTCATATTGTTAAGATAATTCTGAACTTAAATCTTCAAAACTGATGGTCCTTCATTATTATTTCGAATATCATGTTTTTTCTCTTGTATCATCATAACGATTTTTTCACATAATTTGACCACGCATTTATTAGTAAGCTTCTGAATTCTTTTGTGCATTAATTTGTTATTTTTACTGTTGTGTTGATTTTCAATTTCTATGCAAATTTTCCCAAGCAATGCTTCTTTTGCCTCCTACATAATTTTCTGTGAATTTCTTCATAAATGGCAGGATTATTTTTGTTGTGTCTTCTTGTTTCCATTAGTTGTAAAATTTCTTCAGTCATCCATTTCTTACGATCCACTTTCTTTAACACTGGAATAGTTGTTTTTGCAGCCAAACTGATTGAATTCTTCAACATGTCTCACTGATCATTGTCTCCACATCTTGAAATACGATGTCTAGATCAGACAGTATATCAAATCTGTTCTGTACTTCTATGTTAAAATTGTCTTGTATTACCTTGTCATTTGTCAATGTACAAAGATAATATTTAGTGTTTCCTGGTGAATACTTAACTTTCTTTAACTTTACCCGCAATGTTCCTGTACTCAATCTTTGATGACTGTAACTGACATGAGCGAAATAGGCATTATGATAGCATAAACGAACTGTAGTGCCATAGAGCGAAATGGGTCACAAATGAGTCGGCAATACGTTATTGCTGGATGGATTACGACTGGCGATTCTACTGCCACTGAGCTATTCTGTTTTGTCGATAGATGAAATGATGTTACTCAGTTACCAACGAATTAGGGCATATGTAACTGTTGACATAAGTCACTCTACTATCTCCAGGTAGATAAGACACATGTAATATTCATGTTTTATTGCTGTTCTTATTTGCCCTGGAGTTAATTGGCCGTATTGGCCAGTGCTTGACGCTGGTATCTGTCGGGGAGTTATTCTCCCACTCTGTTCAGCTTTCGTCTGGCAAAGAGCGCCCTGTTGTTCTTCAGGGGTGATACTTAATTGCCTGGTGGTAATATCAACCTTTCTACCTTCTCTAAATCACCACACATATATTACATAACAGACAACACTGCGTTAACAATAACTTCTTCATAACACGACAGCTGCATCAGTTTTCACACGGTGTATTCTGTCTTTCTTTTAAAACAAATGTCAGATCAATGTCACTAAAGCAATAATACTTGCACTCGATCTCTATCTTGTATATCTGTCGCTCGAACAATCCCTGACGTCGACATTCGTCCACAAATTCACAAACGCTCCCTCTGTACAAACGTGGCGGCTAGATGGACTTCTGCCATGTGACATTCTCTGTCCGACCTCGAACGCGGTCCAGACGTGAATGATCTCTAACGGACCTGTAGCCCGTGCTTGACCTTCGCTCCACTTACTTCCGGCCGAGTGGTTCACAATCCACTCGATCTTCACGTCTGTCACTGAAATGTGCAAGACTCTAGGTCACCTGCACTGAGTAGTACTTTGATCCACGCCAACTCCATGGCAGTAACATTCAGCAATGGGAACTGTTTTGCGATTTTTAACGCATTTCCAAACCTTCTGCTAATCAGGATGTAATCAATATGGTTTCTAATTCTGCTAGGATACTGTTTAAACCATGCGTTTCCTACAATCATTTCTTGCTCTTTTGCCCATTTTACAAGTTTGTATCCTCTTTCGTTTCGCTCTCCCAAAACATAGTTGCCGACTGTGCATCCATCGCCTTGATTTCCCACTTTTGCATTGAAGTCGCATTATGATATTTATTTCTCAATTTTTTTTAAATAATTCTTCAAAACGGACTCTGTATCAATATAAAATTCTTCTATACTATCTTCACTGCATTCTCCTGTTGGGTTATATATTTGAATGACGTGTATGTTAATAGGTATGCTGATTAATTTTACCAATAGAACCCTGTCTGACACAGCCCAATATCTTTGAACAGATTTTGATGTTTCCCGATCCAAGATAATTGCTACACCTCTTTGCCGTTCTTCTCTCCCAGAATAAATAATCTTATAATCTTCCCCCTGTCATAATCCCTGCCCCTTTCCATCTCGTCCCGCACATTCCTAGTATATTAATCTTCTCTCTTTCCATTTCTTGTTTGATGTTATCTAATTGTACGTCGTCGCTTAACGTTCGAACATTCCATGTTGCTAATTTCAGTGTTCCTGTCCTTTTCTTGCGATGATCTGTAATTAGGCGAATCATGATAAACTAGGCAACTTTAAAGAAAACGAATACGAAATAACTACACATCCTCCCCAGAAATACACAAACACTGATTCTCCTGAAGAAAGAAGCGTTACGTCGTCGCCATATATATATATATATATATATATATATATATATATATATATATATATATATATATATATATATATATCCACCTTGCCGCGGCGGGGGAGCTTGAGTGCCCCACTGACCCCAAGCGCTGTGCCAATGGATATAAACTACATATTGGACAGCTCTTGGGATAGGGACCAGACTAAGAGAGACACAACCTGCTGCTCTGCAGGTAGACTGAGGATAGCAGTCAAAATCTAAACTCAGGCGCACGAAGCCACAAATTTGGTCCAGACACTTACACAAAGGCCTCCATCTGAGATATGTAGCTGAATGCCTCTGAGCTACTACCCTTGGATGAGAGGGCCGGGCCGATACTCACCTACCGAAAAATGGAGGTGAGATACTGAGCACGCTACATGCCCAGTTCAGATACCTGTCCAAGGGCTCCCAGCTGGGGGATTTGAGGGATTCCCGGATGAGAGGGTCTGGCCGTTTCTCGCTCACTGCTGTACGGAGGTAAGGTGCTGAGCCGGCAGCACATGTAGCCTACCTCATGAGCGAGTACAAAAAGGTTGAAGAAGTTCCGCAGTCGAATGAAATTGTTACGAAAACTGTCTGTATTTAACTCGTAGAGAGTAGACAAAGGTGGAAAAACGTCTCATTAACACGAAATGGAACGCACGGCTAGCGAATCCATTGCGTAGTCCGAAGTCCGAAGCAAAAGATTACCTAGTGGATGTCGCCTGCAGACTGACCGTTCCTGGTGTGTGCTTGTGCGACCAGTGGCAAGCGAGATGCCCAACACATGGAAGTGAGGAACTAAAGCAGCCATGAGCAGTACGAGGCAACTCCTCGGGTGAGCCCAGACTCAGAGCAATATGTGCCGGCTCTGCAATTATGGAAGCCTCCTTGGATAGCGAGGGAATGCCCATGGTCTGCCCCTGCCTTTCCTTGAGGGTCGACCGTGATGTCTCTTATCGTTCTATCTTGATCAGCTGAGATGTTGGCGACATTACAAAAATAAGTCTAACGTACCTCGAAACCCGAGGAAGGTTAACCTCATTAAAAATGCCCACCGAAGCCGGAAGTGCCGTCCTACGGGTGGCAAAATAAAAATTGGCACTACGCATTTACACCAGCTCCGTGGCCGAGGGGTTAGCAGCTTTCTCCGCTAACTCCGAATACTCTCGTCACGTGACGCGACGAGAATTAGCAGTGGTTCTAATCGCAAAAGTGACTTATGAGAGTATGGAGCCGGTCGCTCAGAAAATCGTGGCGTGCTGATGAGCGTAATCTAGCCTAGGAATCAACATACAGCTGAAAGATGCTGGTGTTGACCGCAATATCCTGAAACAGGATGGAAACGCGAAAAAAAAAAAAAAAAAAAAAAAAAACTACGCATTTACGTCCGAGTGAAATGTCTTGTCCGAATGTCTCTCGTGCTAGGAAGAGCTCTGACTACCTAGTTTCCGAATGCCGCTCTTGTTCGGAACAGCTCTGACTAGGTAGTTTTCCGAATGTTCGTCGTGCCTGGAACAGCTCTGACGGGCGCAACGACAAGCACATGTCCGTGTCGAAAACTCGCTGAGTGGATACCGTCTGTAGATCTGTCTGGTTTGTGCGGGAATGGCCCGGGGCGAACATGATGTCTAATATATTGAAGTGAGGAATTAAAGCAGCCATGAGCAGGACGTGACGATTCCCTCGGTGAGCCTAGCACCAGGACGCTATGTGTCGGCCCTGCAATTATGGAAGCCATCCTGGATGGCGGAAAATGCCATGGACTGTCCCTGCCTTCCTTTGAGGGATATGACCGTTAAGTCGTCAACCATTCCAACTTGGCCAGCTGGGTTGTGGACGGTACCGCAAAAGTGAGAGCCTCCCAGGAATGCTACCTGGTCAAAAAAGCACGCTAAAAGTCGGATGTGTTGGCCTACGGGTTTCGGCCCAAGGGCGCATAACTTAGACACAACGCAATCACATCTGAAAAAACACTCCGGATGAACGCAAAGATGAAGAAGATATATATATAAAATGTCATGTCTTTTATATGACCGAGCTAAATTACAACAGTAGACGGTACTACCTGCTTTCTCATCACTCTTCTCATCTCATCATGTTCCTCTTGTACCTTGCGGAGTCGAGGTGAAGTATAAACAGCGGGAGAGTGCCCGCTTGTGGGCTTCATGTATAGATATTCCCATGGACTATGTTATTCCCTGCGTCCAACGTTTACGTGGTCGGCCTCTTCCTCTGCTTCTCTCTCGTCTGTACATCATTGCTTGTTGTGTTAAACTGCTTGTTGGTAACCTACTTGCATGGCCAAACCATTTGACTTGCTGCCTTGTAATTAAATCTAGCGCAGCTATAATCCCCACTTTAGTCCTGATTTCTTCATTTGATCTTATCTCTTCTTGATACATTGAGTATTCTTCTCAGGAATCTGTCTGTTGTTGTGATTTTTTTTCCTCTTTTTCTGTCATTGTCCAGGTTTGGCATTGGTATCACAGAGTTGGCAGGAAGATTGTGTTGTAAAGTGTTTTCTTAGTAGTTATTTATACATGTTTGTTCTTTAGTGTTTGTGCCATTTGTCCAATGAGTTGGTTTGCCTTATTGCATCTATTGTTGATCTCGTCTTCTGATGTGCCATTTGATGATATTATACTTCCTAGGTACTTGAAACTCTTCACTTGTTTCAAGGGATGTTCGTTTAGGTGAATCTTTGTTGCTTTTTCTTCTTTAGTTATAGTCAACACCTCTGTTTTGCTTGTGCTAATTTTCATGTTATGTTCCCTACACATTTCGTTTAGACTATGCATGTGGTCTTGTAATTCAACTTCTGATTTACAAGACCACATGAATAGTCTAAATGAAATGTGTAGGGAACATAACATGAAAATTTGCTTTCTGTTATTGCCAAATGTTGCGCGGCACTAAAAAAAAATAAATTTACTACCCTCACATTGTGCAAACTTCTTCGGAGGGGCGCAATTGCACTGAACTGCGTCCATTTACTTGCTCCAGGAGGTCTTGTAACTCCTATTCACTTTCTACTAGGAAAACTGTGTCATAGGCATATCTAAGTCTGTTTCCTCCATCAGTTCAAGACTAGCACAAATCTTCGTCTCACATTATTATTGGTATTGTCTAATCATCAGAGAATTTACTACTTTCCCCTTGTACGCAAGACTATCACAAATCTCTGATCTCACATCCTTATTGGCGCTGTCTGGTCATCAGAGAATTAACTACTTTCCCTGTGTACGCAAGGCTAGCACAACTGTTTGTTGTCACAACATCACTGGTGCCAAGACTAGCATAAATCTTTGTTTTTATGTCATTACTGGTACCAAGACTAGAACACATTTTTTTTCACGTCATTTCTGATAATGTGTGATCATCAAGAAGTTGTCTTCGCAAGACTAGCACAAATCTTTGTTCTCACATAACTACTGGTACTAAGAGATTCGCAAATCTTTGATCTCTCATTATTATTTGTGCTGTCGGATGATCAAAGGATTTGCTACTTACCCCGTCTAAGCTAGAGTAACACAAATCTGTGTTCTCACATCATTACTGCTACTAAAACTAGCATAAATCTGTGTTCTCACATTATTACTGGTACTTCTTCTTCTTCTTTCGTTCGCTTGAAACATGTCTACAACTGCAATGTCGTCTCTTGTATGAATCTAACAGTCTTTTTTAGTTCATTCAGCGGTCCATAGAGTTTATCTTCCACTGTTGTCTCTCTAGGCCAGAAGGTTCGCCTGGATATGTTGTAGTTTGGGCAATCCTGGAGTATGTGCTCTGCTGTCTGCGACGCCAAACCACATGTGCACATGGCTGAGTCACCAATCTTGAATTTTGTATACAAGTGGTTGCGTAATCTATTGTGTCCTGTTCTGAGGCGCAGAAGAATGACCTGTTCTGGTCTGTCCATAACGTGGTAGTCGTCTTGAGTAAGGTTTGGTGGCTTTCTGATTGATTTGATCATTCTTTTCTTTTGGTGGTATGTAATGGGCACATCAGGTTGTTCTTCTTTTGCTCCTTCCTTAGCCAATCGATCAGCTCTGTCGTTTCCGGGGACTCCACAGTGGGATGGTACTAAGACTAGCATACATCTTTGTTCTTACATCATTATTGGTACTGTCTGGTCATCAGATAATTTACTACTTTCCCCGTGTACGCAAGACTAGGACAAATCTTTGTGCTCGCATCATTTTCGGTACTAAACATAACACAAATCGGTGTTCTTACATAATTATTGGTGCTATCTGGTCATTAAAGAATTTCCTACTTTCTCAATCAACGCAAGACTAACACAAATCTTTGTTCTCACGTCATTGCTGGTACTATGACTAGCACACATCTTTTTTTTTTTTCACATCCCCTCCACAGGCACCATAACCTTCTAGAAGTATTGAGACCTTCATAGAGACATTCTTCTGTTGATGTCTTTGAAGTTACGGTTGTGTAATTAAATCAGACGATGCCATCATGTTTTGATTTGTATCCGCTCACAACAGATGTGATTGGCAATGTTTAGTTTGTATGCCCCGCCTTTATTTTGTTTGCCGTTAAGCCTTAAACGGCAATATTGTATATACTGGTAAACCAATAAGTAAATGTGTGTTATATTTACGTGATGTCAATGGAATGCTAATTTAACATGGACTTGTCTTTTAAATATACCTTTGGGGAGTGTATCTACAAATATTTTATGTCATGATGAAATAATGTATAGATATGGTGTCTATAGTGTGGCGAGGAGTTTACAAACGCAATTCGTAATCCCGCATTCCACTCTCGAAACACAGCTGCGGGCGATCTGGCAGCAGATCGTGTTGCTTTGGCTTTCATATAATGGTATGAGTGCCGATCGTTCAGAAAGCAATGGTAAACTACTGAACGTAAACTTGTCAAGAAATCACAAACATCCCAACAAATGCTGGGTTGACTGCACCGTCCTGTAAAGGATACGCAACTAACTATAGTTTTACTTTGCCTGTGTGTTACCAGGGTACTTCCAGGAAGCAAAGATCAGTGACACAGTAGCCAGCCATGCATGCGATAAGAGGCTACTAAGCCGTAATGGTCTTGGGTCTGTTTACCCCATCCTGTAGACAACTTTAGCTACAGAATCCAACCAATCATAAACAAACTTAAAGATAAGCAAAAGATAAAAGAATAACTCAGCCAACCAAGAGGACAGGAGGATCCTCTCTAAAAGATGTATAACAGGATGCAGAGGGATAAGCCGCAAGAAGTCCGGGTCAGTGACTGAATACCTTTCAACTTGCGAAATCTCCAACATAGGAATCTAAAATCTTAGAAAAGAAAGAAAGTTAGCTGTATATCCTTTACAGGACGTGGCAGTCAACCCCGGCATTATTCTGCTGTTTGTGATTCTTGGCAAGTTTATGATCAGTAGTATGCCATTTCTGTCTGTACGACTGGCACCTATACCTTTGTATGGAAAGCAACGCAAGACGGTCTACTTCTCCAAATCGTCCCGCAATTGTGTTTCAAGCATTGCATGCGGAATTGCGCATTGCATTCGTAACCCTTCGTCACAGTTACGGCTTAGAACTAAGCATAAATTGAGAAAGATATCAAAAGTGACAAACATAATAAAATATTATAAGATCATCATTTTATGATTAAGCGTATCATGGCCAACGGAACAGGCTAAAAGAACTTTAACGGACAAATGAAACAGTGATGTTAGCAGGTTACACTGACAAAAACGCCCCTCAAGTAAAGGAGTTGCTTTAAAGCTATCTAAACAGGCAGATAAAAATAACAGCAACATTAAGAATAACAAACAGAAAGAAAAAGTTAGCGCTATCCAATGTTACGCATCAACAAATGATAAGGAGAAATTAGTGCAGGAAGAAATGTACACGAGACTTCAAAGTAATATAGGCAATACAAGAAATGGCAATACCATAATTTTCATGGGTGTCCTAAATGCCAAGACAGGATTGGATAACACGATGTGTGAAGCCATCATGGGAAACACAGACTATGGATATTGAAGGAAAAGGGAGATCTATTAAACCATTTTTTGGCAGTGAATCAATATGATTTAGGCTGATATGTTTGTCTACGTAATAGAATATGCAAAGCAACGTGGATATCACAAATCCAAACAACAGAAAACCAAATCGACCATATCTATATAAATAGGAAACGTAGATAATCTCTACGTGATGTAAAAGTTTCCACAGGTACGGATGTAGATCAGATCAACAAGTGCTGATTAGTAAAACTAAGCAGAAATTTAAGAGATTTTAATAAATATGTTAATCAACATAACGTAGGCTATTTCAGAAATCTAGCAACTATCCAATGATTTATGGTCACAGTTCCTAAGTAAGTACCAGATCCAGCAACAATTATTTGGCGAAGTGGATATCGGAGACATCTGGCAATAGGTTACAAATCTTTGAAACGAATCACCATAGTTAGTTAGTTAGTTAGTTAGTTAGTAAGTTAGTTGGTTGGTTAGTTAGTTAGTTAGTTAGTTAGCTAGCCGAGGTTAAAACTTTACGGCAACGTGTTGTCCCCATTATGCTCCGTTCCTGTGCCAGTGAATATCACACAAAATGCTCCCTACAGTCCAATGTGAAAAGTGGAACAGACAGGAGTCTCGGCAAGACAACAGCCCGCACAGGTACACAGAGCATAATGTCGCCGCCAGAATGCCAACACAAAAGCCCTCCACGAAAACCACAGTTCATCGTCGATGGAATAGGCAGTCACCAGAAACACCTCATTGACCCTGGTTTTCTCACATGGCTCTGTCTCTATCCGCAGGGCGACCCACCGAAAGCGTCACATAAAGCACGAACTCCGTAGCTCCAGCGCCGACTCCCAGGAGTCTCATGAAAAATGCATTCGTGAACGGAAAAGGCAAATCAGTCAATTCAGCAACAACCGGTAGCCATTGTTCCGAACATGCAGGTCACTGTACAAACAAAGTCGGACATGTAAAAGCATTCGACGTGAATATCACGGCTCGCAGAGTCGCGCCACGCACTCACTCAGTAGCAGGGCGACGGAACCATGATTAATCACCTAAAATAATATAGTCCTTGGATAAAATAAACGATAACAAAAGGCATACATGACGCCGGAAACTCAATTTTTTGTTTGTTTGTTTTTGTTTTGTTTAAGAAGGGAACAAAAAAAACAAATCAACAATAACAGGTTTAAATAATATAAAAACCAAAGATATTATAGCCACCTCTCAGGAACCTCTGTCGATTTGTGAGCCGCTTACCAGGCGTTCGAAACGCAGCCGCGACCGATTTGTGCAGCAGACCGTGTCGCGTCATGTTATAACGTGTTGTTGTGGGAACCGGTCGTTCAGAAAGCAATGGCAGACTACTGAACGTAAAAACTTGCCTAGTACATCAGTAGCAGCTACAAAATGCTGATGTTGACTGCAACGTCCTGCAAGGGATATGCAACCAAAAAAAGAAAAAAAAAACTGAAATCATGCCAAGCCATATTGTGGCATTTCAACAATTCTGGCACAGGATTAAATGTTTGGTTATTGATTCCTGAAATGAATGAATACTCTTACGTAATAATGGGAATCATGACCATATATGTACTATTTATATAATGTATGCAGCAGGGGGTATTTTACATGATCCTTCTGTATTGGTGCCACCTTTCCTCTGGAATAAACTAGACGGGCTGAGAGAGGGATCATGCTGCATGGGCAACACATGGTCTCTAAATTCAGCCCAGGCTTTATGTTATGGAGAGATAACCCTACTTTATAAACTATCGTCTGTCAAGACGGCAAGATGCCGGTCAGTCAGCCAGTCAGTCTGTGGCAATGTCTGATAACATGTCTGTCCAGCGGAGCAAAAGTGTGAAAGGTGCGAGTTGTTGGACTGATAGTGAACCTTGCTACAGTCAATGGTGTGAAAGGACGGACACCACGGCTGGGCCGGGAAAAACACATGGCTGACACCTCCCTCCCAGAACAGCCCATGGAAACCGTTATTGGTCTGAAGTGACACGAAGCGTGATCCAGGGAAATAAACACAGACTGAGAATAGATATGGGCGGAAACTAGATAAGAAACGATATACAGGCTATAAGATTCTGATGGTCAAATCAGATGTTCCCATAATAGTGTAGCCGAGGGGGAAAGGAACAAGGGGAAAGATTGATGTGTTTCCTTTGCTACGGTGCTAAGAGGTAGAGAGTAACTCTGACTTCGTTATGGCCAAAGAAGAAAAGGAGTAAAAAGAGAGAGAACCTCACACCGCCCTCAACTGACAAAAATATGATAGTAATTAGATAAGAATGTATACGAGATCTTGGGCAGGGGCCTCAACTCTGGACAATAACTGACATATTTGAGGTTCAGACAATGAATTAAGGTGTTAGACTGTGGTAGACATAGTGGTTGTAAAAACTAAAAAGGACTAAACAAACAAATCAAGCACAGTACAAAATTAGCTCTTTATTTATCAATTACTACAGCCTTGGTAACAATTTGTGTTCAAACACATTGAATACTACATTCAATAACAGATACAACAGAAAACTGCATATATCAAACATCAACCAAGGGTGGCCCCTATTCAGCCACCAGAACTTAAGACAACAGGGTACACCAAGTACCACAACACAGGTGTTACAAACAGTAGCTGAGTAGAATGACACAATAAAGGACTTTGATACAGACAACAATAAGACACTACACAAAAACATAAGTTACACAACATAAATCCTAAGACGCGACATAAACAAAAGAGTTGTGACACAATTTACTACCCCGCCATAAACCCAGGCTTGCTGACACTAACTAGTCAGCCACTCCTGTAGCAATGCAAAACACAAGCTAAGATTATCATTGTAAAGAAATCATGTTAAACACATGAAGCAATGAGCACATACAATATAACATATGAATTAACCCATAGACCATAAATACCCCACATAAAATTATCCATTTTGCTATTACCTCCAGTTGTACTACTGCTATTCTGAGGTAACCCTTGTTGTCTGTCATGATCATTCTTTGCTACCTCATTCTTCTTCAAGATGACTAAATCTCTAATTGTTAAATATACCAATCAATGTTGCATCGTCAGATCACCCACTTTATTGTTTTCTCCAGTTGTGCCGCTGCTGTCATGAGATTACACTTGATATTGCTAGGATAGAACACCTTCTAATGCAACAATCTCAGCCTGCTCCACCTCCACATACAGCCCAGCATTCACTTACAGAATGTCTTCAGTTCAATGTAACTACCTCACACAGATCCTACACACAAAAGCAGTGGAAGATTGATCTCATTTGCCCAGCTGTAAACACATAGCTATGAAAAGCAGGGTACATACATGAACTTATATCTCTAATCCTGCAGACATGAGACAAACTACTGCAATGTCCACATTTGTATGAAGAATATCAGCACTAGCATGACACCATACAAGTTACAGTGATTAACATTACAAACTAACAACCAACAAGTAAAATATATCTGACTATGAAAGGCAACAGACACAATTATAATGTGGAATCACCATATTTGTAGAATCTGAAAATGCAACACTTGCACACAGTAGAATCACAACATTCACAAAAAGTTAAAGATAAACATATATTACACAGGAAATCAATTGAGGAACTCTCTGATGCCACTAAGACAGTTCATAAAATAAGCAAACAATAGTATCAAGTGAAAGTACACAATAATGGTAGCAGTGCACCATTCATATGAGACAGAACATGGGCATAACAATGTTCATTGGTAGATACAGAATATCAGTACTAATACAAGAACAAGTGTATTATATCTGATATCATTATTACACACTAATGTTAACCAGTGTTATCTAATGCCAACCACACCAGTGTACTAATATTTTTGAGTGGACTGCAAATGTACAGTTATTCCCCACTATTCTTTCTGTGATACACTGGCTATAAATTTTGCTATGTTACGCTTCATGTCACATGACAATTACATATTAATATCTTTGCGAAGGATGGTCGCAGCACTAAATCATTCTTTCCATGGTATAACAAGCACCATGTTTTACTACACATAAAACTTCCGCCATATGATTCCACTCCCAGTCTGATACACCGGTCCAAACATTACTGCATTCTAGTAATAGAGCTTATACCAGACTTCAATGCTAATTGATAAACTCCTTTACTAATACTTAAAGTTCCAGATAACCTGACTGTTCTCTCCAAGTAAAGCCGCACTCCATTTGCAGTTATCATGATTACATTATTATTGCTGATACACACTCAGCGTGTTAAAAGGTGCGTTATTTCCTAAGCTCCGTAGCTGTCAGTCCATGGAGTCCCTCCAATACATTCCTTCTTCCACCTCTATTGTTACCCGCATGTCCTAACTATATAGCTTAACCATTAACACACCCGTGTCACCTATAACATGTAAGTACTCTTTTGCTTTACACATATTACACACATGATCATGGTTATTTTCCCTACTCACTTGCTTAGGTGTTTTCAACAATTAATCACACACATTCAATCTCATGCCTATCATTGTCTCAGGATAACCCTGCAAACATATCTTGCTGCATACATATTACAAACATGTGATCCTCATCACTCTCTGTTATCAAGTAGCATCCATTCCCAGTAATCTCACAAACATTCCCTGCTATGCCAACATGGCCAGCATGGCACCATGTGGCATTATTTCAGTCTTTACTTTAAACTATAATTTATGACCCCATACATTGTATATGTTGGTGAATCTCTCACATGCCCATTTAGCCAGTAACACATTAATGCCATAGGATAACCATGTAAAAACATTCCCAACAAAATAATCTTGTGCCAGGATGGCTGGCATGACATGACATCAGTCTCTATGATACTTAATCGCCATCAATGACATATTCTACATATTTCACATCACCATGTCCGATTGCTTACATCTCAATGTATTAGCCTGTTACATGTTATTTTCCTAAAGCTTCAGGGACGTTAACTTGATCTGTAGAATAGTCCATTTCAATAGTATTAATTCATATTATCTATTTATATTTCTTTGTTCCTACTATCTCGCCTAACATCTTTGTCCACCCACATCAGTTTTCCCACGCCAACGCTTTTGAAGCCGGTAACATGGCGTGTGCTGTGATTTAATAAATCTTTATTAAATTAAACATTTTACACTTACGGCTTTCTCCTATGACATAGGTTGACCACAGATCAGCTCAGGGAATTGTTCCAACATCTCACAACAACAGAACAGCACTTGTGTTCCTATCAACAAGCCGAAACAGGGCACACTGCCCGCATCTCTCATCAGCACGAACCAAGCTGGCTAACTGCTACCACAAAATTGGCTTCTGCTCTCTTTGTCTTGCTAGAGCTCCGGTAGTTGCCAGAGTCAAACTGCTTTAACAGGCCAAACAAAGGTGCGCGGATTTGGCTCTGTTTCAATAGGATCAGGTATGGAGAGATTAAATGTATATTCCATGTATCGTTGAATAGGGATTCTATGATGTTTAGTATGCTGTTTTGTCTGTGAATTCTTGTCGCTAGTAACTGTTCAGCAAAGCTGCGTAATTGCAGATTTGCATCTCCTCTGTTTGATCTATATTATTTCTATGGGAACTAGCATAGTCTTCTCTTATTGAGTACATGTTGTTGTACATAACATAGTCAAATGACTTTCTTTAATTCTTCACCACGACAGTGGCTAAGTAACAACAGATCGGGCATACCTACATTTCGGCTGTCTCGTTATTCCATTGGAAACTGCTTATTGTCTCATTTAGCTGTATATAATAGTATTACTAATTTATTCATTACGCTATTATTAGGAATATCATTATATGGCTAATTTGAATGTTTATATGCATAATTTTATTATACTCTGGATATGCATTTGGCGGACTTTCATTTGGTCTTGTCAGATGTCTGTCACGTCTATGAGAACTATTAATCTCTCAGTTTGATGTAGATAACTAAATTATTTGCATTCGTACTACTAATGCAGGAATACTTTTCTATGCATGTTTAGTAAATGTTGGATGCAACTTGTCGTGTGGTAACTTACCAGGATGAATTGGGTGTTGTGTTATTTTGTTATTACTAACAGCGCACGTAGGCATATTGTCTATTGATTGTGTTTGGAGCAGAGGTGTAGTGGTGTAGACATTACCCACACTATGTACCGGGTATATAGTGTACTTAGCCCTTTCGGTGCATGGTTAACGAGCGTCTAACGTAACCCACTGAGGCCTAGCTCAGAGATTGATCTCGGCCTTTAAGCCCGGCGATCAGAGCCTCGTGTAATAACACCACTGACCATTTGAACTGACGAACCAATTTGTAACGGAACGACTGCGAGGAACCTAGTGTCTAATTGATTAAGTGAAATAGACATAGGACATATCATGTTTCATTACGGGACTGGCAGAAGGGGTTGCATGAGACGTAACTACAGGCATGTTCGACAACTTGAAAGGTCCCCCCCCCCCCCCCGACTCGACAGTAGGAGAGATATATACAGAGAGAAACATGAGGGTGAACGCAGTAATGCAGGAATAGGGATACTGTCAGACTTGTCAATGAGGGTATGTGTATGGGGGTGACAGATTGTATGTATTACCAAGGACCGTATTGATATAGAATTAGACAATACACATTTGTGATTATATATTACAAGCTCTTAACAAGAGCGCCAGGTTGTAGATTCCGAAAACGAGGAATGACAGGTAGCGTCAGGTCTAGACATTGGTCCAGAAAACCGACGGGCTGATCCTACTGGATCATAGGCGTTTCCTACTGGAGCTTAGAGGGATCCTATTGGAATTGAGGCAGATCTCACCTGTAATCCGGCCACAGAACCAGACGGGATACAAGTATCTTCAGAGTTATGTACATGCTTTTCATCAATACATATATGTGAATGCCGTACTGCATAAACCTCTACAGTTTCACTATCATCATCCTGATAACCATCGTATTTTGAATGATTAATGATTGACAATGCTTGTTGATAGTAGTTGTTTTAAACTCATAATTTATCTTTAACTTTTTTCAAAGGAAACAATTGCTTTGCTTACTTTAGTGAGGGCTTAATTATACAACGGGGGGGGGGGGGGGGGGGGAATGTGCCCTGTCTTGTAATCCATTTGTCGACATAAACATAGGCATCTAACCTTCCCTTTACCACTGCTTGTGGATTTCAAGAGCAGCTAATTATACATATTAACGAGCAATTATCAGCCGTAATCTTTGGTTATCCAGGGGCTTGATCTTTATTTCAGCCATATAGATTTTGTCTCGAGACAAGTTCTGAATAATTGTAGTCTCAGTCCTGAGTTATTACAAATTTTTTGCCTGTCCGGGATCAACAAAAGTAACTTCTGACAAGTGGGGCTGCTCGCCAGGAGTAGTACATAACATAGCGTAGCACGCCCACACTTTTGACAGTCATAACGCAGTGTTACCAAAGCCAGATGCGTGAGATGAGATTCATATCAATGCAGCTGGGATATGAAATAGAGATAGAGAGACAAAGGAGAAACTAATAGCAATGTGTGAATACCGACCATTTATAGAACACCAAAGAATTAAATAATTCGGGCATTTAGTTAGAATAGAACAATATCAGCCAGCGGATAGAGCCTTCGAAATGAGAACATCGGGATACAAAGCGAGAGGGCGGTCCAAGAAAAGATGGCTAGGTGGAGATAAAGAGAACAAGCAATAAGACCCCCCAAAAAAAAAACAACAACAACAACTGAAAATTACCTCTGCCTCCTCTTTGCGACACTTAACGGCAAAAACAATAGGACAGAAGAAGAATAAAGATTCCACAATCAACAACTATTTCATTCTAAGGTCGGGTCATGAAGTTTTCAGTTATTTCATTTCCATACTTATCTGTCCTGTGTCGCTCTCTTTAATGTATTTTGTGTCTGCATTAATAAACTTGTGCATTTCTGTTTTATAAATGTTGCCCATATCTATCTCTTACCGATAATTGTGCCCTTCATCACTAGCTGTGCTGTTTCTTCTTCATTGTCTTAGAGAATGAGCAAGCCATAAGAGACTTGATCTATATACTATACGACTGATTCAGTTGTCTACTAATATCTTCATCAACTACTGGGGAAACACTGGGGCTACTGAAATAACATAAGAGATACCTTCAACGAGGCGCGGTTATCTTTTTAAGGTGGCAGTTTGTCTTCTGTGTTGCCTTTAGCTTTCAGTTGTTATATTGTGGAGTATGCCCCCTTAAATCCACGTCTTTCTCTTTATTTTATGAGTGCCAGTCAATAACTTGAATTTATTTCAAGTAATAATATATCCGTGCAATCTTGTCACACTTGTTTATCATTTACTCTGGTATTCATTATTACCTCACAATAGTCGATCATTATCATCATTATCTGCCATGCCGATAAGAGACTTTATAACATAATCTTCCTATCAACTCTATGTTGCCAATGCCAAACCTGGACAATGACAAGGAAAAAACAAAGAAAAAAAAATCACAACAACGGAAATGAGATTCAAAACAATGTTTTCCCGTAGTGAATTTGAGTAACGAAGACACAAACAATAGATTGCACGATTTATTGCCTGGCATATTTCGCTGCATCTCGTCAGGTACATACTGCAGAAATCACACAACTTACGTCAATTAACTAGATAAATCCTTCAAGCTGAAATATACACATATTCGCACATTAATGTCAATTATCTACCACGGTAATTTTAAGCTGACTAACATATCTTTCTGTTTGCACAATTCTAGCTTGCGTTGATTGATCATAATTGCTTCTGCAAATTTTAACAAGCGAGTATTTTGTGTGTTAAACAACACGCGAAAGGCAGTGTCTCTGTCAACCGTATGGCCGCTTTCGATAATGTGCCTACCAATTGAAGACGCCGGGAGCTTCCGGTGTGTCGGCCCCACGAGGCTAGCATCTCCTGTGTGTTGTATCTTGTTGACCCATTGAGGTATGTGTTCTGACACTCGTTTGTTAAGCTGTCTCTCTGTTCTACCAATGTAGAAGACCTGGCATCTGCATGTGAATTGGTAAATACAATTGTTTGTGGCGTACAGAGGAACAGGCTCTTTGACTGCTGGTGTAGGAATCGGTACGGTTTTATATCTAATGACTGGAGTTGCATCACAGAATGTTCGGCCTACTGCTGTAGTAACCCGGTCTTGTAGACGTTGCATTACGTCATCCCCTTGAAAGGTTAGCTGGATGAATACCTTGAGTTTAGGAATGAGATTCCTGAGAAGAATACTCAATGTACCAAGAAAGATAAGATCTAGCTGCGCTAGATTTTATTAGAAGGCAGCAAGTCAAATGGTTTGGCCATGCAAGTAGGCTATCAACTAACAGTATACCACAACAAGCAATGATGTACAGATCAGGGGGAAACAGAGGAAGAGGCAGACGATGTAAACGATGGATGCAGGGAATAACAGAGTCCAAGGAAATATAGATACATGAAGCGCATAAGCGGGCACTCTCCCACTGTTTATACTTCACCTCGACACCGTAAGGTACGCGAGGAACATGATGGGATGAGTACTGAGTGTTTGTTTATGGGGGAAGAGGGGGCATAGTAACAAGACGCTTGATCTCGGTACGGTGGTCATGAGTTGGAATATGCACTGGTGCGAGATTTGTAAAATGACCTGGGCTCCACGGCCAACCAGTCTAGCATGGATACCAGGAAATGCCCTGGGAAGCAAAGGCGGCCGGCGTGATACAGACCATATACATCCACATAGTTCTGATTGGTCAACCACCATATGTCCAGTAGTCCTTCAGACGTGTAAAAGGGTCCTTTCCTACTACTTCCCGTGTGTTTATAGATTGATCGGCACTCGATGGATGACGTGGTCAGTATCCATCTTTTAACAAAATGTTAGTTGTGTTTGCTTTACAGGACGTCGCAGTCAACCCCAGCATTTTTGGCTGTTTGATATCTCTTGGCAAGTTTACGTTCAGTAGTTTGCCATTGTTTTCTGAACGACCGACACCCATACCATTTTATAAAAAAAAAATCCAAAGCAACACGGTCTGCTGCCAGATATCAGACTTTTGCTTCTCTGAATATTTCCCGGGGTCAACGGTTTAGTTTTGACGCCTGAGATTCCAGGCCACTGTTTTGTTTTTATATCCTGGCCTCCAGTGGAACACACGACCAAAAGGCCGTGAGGCAAGCGTGCTAGCCACTGCTCTGTACCAGCATTCACAGCAGGTATGTCTATATTAGAACTGGAGGGACACCAGATAACAAATGGACATACTCTATCAGTAGTATACTAACTACACAATTAGTCCAACTACGGCGCAAGGTCCACAACATCAATACTGCCTCCGTCTATCCATTTGGCTTTAGAAGCAGATGTTGTCCACAAGCCATTATCCACATAGGCACAGGTAATTGAAACTGGAGGTAGATTAAAATCTTGATGCACGCTGGCACAACTTCGCGGTTTCAAATATCTTATTGTAGTAACCTTGATGAGGGCTTGCACAATCGTCATTTAAAGTATCCATCATAATAGTCTGGATGAACGCTTGTACATCTTCATTCCACTTACGACTATTACCTCATTGTAACAATCTTGATGAACGCTTGCGCAACTTCGCTCATAGTGTGCACAGAGATCTCACTGTAGCAATCAGTATGAAGGTTTGCTCAACTGTATTCCACGTGTGTACTGGTATCTCACTGTAGCAATCTTAATGGTGACTTGTATAACTTCAGTTCAGGTATGCACTCATATTTCATTGTGACAATCTTGATGAACACTTGCACAACTTTATTATACGGGAGCACAAGAATCTCATTGTAGTAAACTTAATGAACACTTGCACAACTTTATTCTACGGGAGCACAAGTATCTCATTATAGTAAACTTGATGAACACTTGCACTAGTATCTCATTGTAACGAACTTGACGAACACGTGCACAACGTCATTTCACTTGTGCACTAGTATCCCATTGTAACATTGCCGTTACGATGACACCAGTTAAGAAACAATCTGCTCTAAATACATGTTGCTTATGTGTTTTCCAAACATTTGATCCAACAGAAAAAAACAGTTCATACAGATCTACAAGACGCCGGATTGATTAGTATGATGGAGTTATAGTTAGTTGCATATCCTTTACACGACGTCTCAGTCAAACCCAGGATATGTTTGTGTTTTGCTGTTCACGATCTCTTAGAAAATTTACGTTCAGTAGTCTGCCATTGCTTTTGGAATGACCCGCACCCATACTATTTAGTAAAAAAAATCAACGCAAGGCGGTCTGCTGCCAAATCGCCAGCAGCTGTGTTTCGAACGCGGTATGCAGGATTATGAACTGCGTCCATAACACCTCAGCCACATAGCCGGCATTATGATGGAGATTGATGGGTAAATGTAAACTCGGGCTCTGATAAGATGGAGACATTGACCCTTGGGGCACACAGACCACTGATGTAAACATCCTCTAGCCAGATTGGTTTGGTCCGAAGGGCAGCCTCGTACAGAAGTTTCGCTGTTCTGACCGGGTACCCCACAACTCCACCTAGTAGGTAGGGGGGTAAGGTGGCTTGTGAATATTCTCTTACTGACATATAGTACTTGCTGTTCACATCACGGGCGGGTACATCATTCACTTTCATACGCCCTATCATAAAGTTGTCCAGCACTTTAACAGTTCGTTCTAATACTGGCACTAAAGACGAGATGTTAACACTGATGTCGTCATCAGTGCGAATGACGTATTTAGCATTGGTACAGAACGTGCTTACCCATCGTAACATTGCTACAGATTTTAGTCTGTTGTTACTGTAAACATCTTCAAAATCCTCCTGTATTATATCCCCAAATGTCTTTACCTCTTCGTCGATTTGATGCTGGATTGATGTAACATTTTCCTTTGCAGACGGTTTACCGAGGAAAAATAACATTGCCGCGTTATTTGTTACATGTTTAACATAAGCTGCCCTGGTCCCATTTCTTGTTGACTGGCGCTTCTCGAAGTTAGTTGCAGCAGACGGCACTGCTAGAAGGACATAAATATTATTCCTGGTGCAGATGTCTCCATCGTTGTGGATGTAAAAGAAATTGTGATAGTTAATTACAGGTTCAGCTAACAACGACGCTAAATCATGTCCGATGTTAAGCGACAACAGCATAATGACGGTGGTTATGGCTGAAATGCAGATCAGGCACAAGACGACCCGGGACACGGTCTGATTTGAGCAGAGCATGGCCTCCAGTCACTTTCTAACGACCTGTATCAAATAAAACAAAAATGTGTGAACATACATTATTCTTGCGGTGGTATTGATTGTATTCATATTCATTCGTTCATTCAGTAGCGTGATCTTTACAGAACCTCGCTCCCTAACAACCATCCAGAAAAATTCTCGGTCATAAGCAAGGTGTCCCGAGTCCCATACACTCATCTGGAGATCATATGCTACAACCTTCACCCATATTCTCTTTGGCCTTCCTCTTCCTCTCTTCCCAGGCATATACCCCTTCATTATTGTTTTCTCCAAACTTTCATGACGTTTCAAGTGACCAAAATATTTCAATTTGTTTTGTGTTTTAATTTTTTTAAATCGTCTTTATTAGCCAACCTTCTTCAATAATCAGATCTTGTCATATTGATGCATTTGTTCTTTACTGTATCCAAGATAGTCTTACAAACCGTGTATTTCATTGGTTCTCAACCGGGGGGGGGGGGGGATTCACATTATTTCACCATCGTTAATATGAGAACCGATTACTTTATATTGTGTTTCCCTCCATACTTTATGGTTCTGTATGGTTCTGTACTCTCGCCCTTCTTAAATTCGTTTTATAACGTAAGTATACCCGCAAATCATGTTTTATGTAGACGTCTAGACTTGTTCTAGTATGTGGTTTTAATTTAGCTTCCATTTCACGTATACTGTGCGGGGGGGGGGGGTATAGTTATGAAAAACGAATGTATGGAATGACATTCTGAACTTATGATGAAGGGGTGCATGGGCCAAGAAAGGTTGAGAACCACTGGTCCATAACATTTATATTTACAGGCATTCATGCGATGTTCAGCTTGTTTATATGTGTTCAGGTCTCACAGGCGTATGTTGCAATGGGAGATATGTATGCTCTTAAAAATATAATTTGTGTAGGTAAATCATTCCCATGCCACTATTTATTCAGTTGTTTCAGTTTTGTATTCATATAGTCAATCTAAAAGTCTTAGTTCTACAGTGCTGAACTATTTCAGAAAGATGCAATTATCTTATACATCCCTTATCTCGTACTGTATGCTTGTTCTTCTTGTGGCTAGTCTGTAGCGGGCATAGGCGAGCAACACTCTCCAAGCCTGGTGTGTTAAAGAAATTGATGCTGCTTATATTATTATTTGTTTTCCCAATTGGTCTCCTTGGTGAAGGGGTTAAGAAGTCTGCCTCGTGTTCAGAAGGTCGTGGGTTGTGTTTCGGAATCTCGGTTCTCGAGTGGATGTTTTCTGAGACCCCAGGGAATCATTTTTGAAGCTACGGAGTTTGTGCTCTGTAAGACGTTTTCAGTGGGCGGTTAGCTGCTCAGCTGAGATAGGCTGTTTATGTTCCGGGGTTTGCTATTGCTTCAGAAGAGAAAGTGTAAATTCGTTAAAAATTTCAGCCACACCGACCTCATTATAGGTAATAAACACAAATTCGTGGGACAACGAATAACCAACATTTATAACAGTTATATTTGACAATAACAACCGATTGCGTTGACAGTTTGAGTTTTCTATCCTGTTTATACACAGCTGTACCAATAATCAGAATAACGTGCTTTCTTACAGGTCACGGAGGGCAGATTTCGAGCCCATACTTGATAGTCGGTTCTATGACGAAGAAGTTACGAATGCAGTTCTTAATCCTGTATACCACGTTCGAAACACAGCTACGGGCGATTTGGAAACAGACTGCCTTGCGATGGTTTTCATGACCAAAAAAGTGAACACGAAAGTCATTAAAAAAACACGTTAAAGCCTTAAATTGATTACATAAATTAGACATACATAAGTAACATTTAATAGGGCGTTACGAAAAGGTACAGACGTTAAAACTTAGTGACAAATGGCAGAATGGATAGAGAAAGAGAAAAGAAAATGCCGAGAGATAAATACCCAGATGCCTTGACCACACGACATAATCTGGACAGGAACACAGACCTCATTCAAGACTGGTGATGGTGTGAGATGTCAGCCTACGCCTATCGGCGTGGCACTTGATGATGATGATGATGATGATGATTATGATGATGATGATGATGGTGGTGATGATGATGATGATGATGATGATGATGATGACGACGACGACGATGATGATGATGATAGATGATGATGATGATGATGATGATGATGATGATGATGATGATGATGATGATGATGATGATGATGATGATGATGTAGACTTAGTCAAGGACATTGCAAAGACACCAAATGCGCCATTAACTGGTACTTTTCAGCATCCGTTGCTTTAATACTATTTTGAAAGGTGGTTGTTTACAAACTGACACTCCAGTTGCAGATGGTTTATGCAGCAGTAACCCGAGATCAGATTAACTTCGTTTCCTGCGTTATTTACGATCTTCGAAGTGTCGATTTTAAACAGACAAAGGTCATTTGTAACAAAGCCGGATGTAGGATAGGATATGAAAATTGAGTCACTCAATCTAGGACATAGCTACTGTGTGATTGGGTAACTAACTTTCTGGATCGATATCAGCTTCTTTTTTCTTTTTGCACTCGCTCGCAAGGAATTCAAGCATAGTCCACGAACCCTACACCGGTGTAAATTACAAGTACCTCTGGAGTCCGAGTGGCTTCTCCTGATGATGAGGGACACTGGCAATAGGGAAAGCTAATCCACACGTAAATATCAGTCCAGTGAACTAGACGCAGTAGCACATGTATGGGTGAATCTGATGTTAAAACTCCATGACCCAGTACCACATTTGTTTAACAATTTGACCTGTAAAACAGGGTAGACATGTCAGACATGGATCGATCTGTAAGACATAGGTCGACCTGTAAGACATGGGTCGACCTGCAAAACATCGAGATGGCGCAGCATGACTACTCACACTTATCGGCATGACACATGATGATGATGGTATTTACAATGTATATCCACGATAAAAACACATTAACGCTTGCAAGATTGTGATTTATTGGCAAATTTACGTTCAGTAGAATGCCATTCATTTCCATTTAATGAAAACCAACGCAAGGCAGTCTGCTTCCAAATCGCCGTTTCGAACGCGGTGTGAGGAATTACGAATTGCATTGGTAACATGTTGGTACACAGAGTCTGCCACAGAGTCTGCATTTGCCATATACTAAATGCCAGAATAAATACCTAACGGTGTAATGGCAGATGGGTATCGACCTTCTTGAGTCATTCTGTACCAAGAAACTTACCATTAGTTGAGCAGTTACCCTTTATTAGAACATAATGAAAGTCATAAAGGTCAGAACAGTAACAAAGAAAATTTCGTGGCTGAGGGCACAGACTTTCACCATGTGTTATCCCTGCCACTCTATAAAGATGCTTAGGAAGATCGAGATGGGTTTGACCAGAACGCAATGGCTTGAACTTCTGAGGCGATCAAGACTGACCAATATATGTTTAATTTGCATGCCAGGGCACGCGGGGGTAAGAGAAAATGAACGAGCAGATAAACTTGTGGGGTTGCAGCTGTGGGGAGCAGATAAACAATAGTTAAAGTCGCAGTGCGTTCTCTTGATGGCGAGGGACACTGGTTATAGGGAAAGCTAATCCACAAGCAAAAATTAGTCCTATGCACTAGAAATAATAACACGTGTGAGAAATACGCTTGAGTTCAAAGCGAGCTAACGCAAAAACAAATTAGAAGTCAGTCATGAACATCTTCTATTGGTGATGTGTCTGTAATGCCTAATCATGCTTATTTCTTTCATTACTTGTGGCTGTGGAGTATCTTAATCCTTCTTATACTGTTCATTACTTGATGTGACTATGGAGTGTCTTAATCCTTCTTGTATCTTCCAATACTTGATGTAGCAGTGGAGTGTCTTAATCCTTCTTATAGCGTTCATTACTTGATGTTGCTGTGGAATGTCTTAATCCTTCTTATACCGTGCATTGCTTGATGTGGCTATGGCGTGTCTAATCCTTATACCGTTCATTACGTGATGTGGCTGTGGAGTGTCTTAATCCTTACGCCGTTCATTACTTGATGTGGCGGTGGGGTGTCTTAATTCTTCTTATACCGTGTATTGCTTGAAGTAGTTGTGGAGTGTCTTAATCCTTCTTATACCGTTCATTACTTTATGTGGCTGAGTAGTGTCTTAATCATTCTCACACTATGCACGACTTGATGTGGTTGTGAGTTGTCTGAATCCTTCGTATATCGTTCATTACTTGATGTGGCTGTGGAGTGTCTTAATCCTTATACCGTTCATTACTTGATGTGGCTGTGGAGTGTCTTAATCCTTATACCGTTCATTACTTGATGTGGCTGTGGAGTGACTTAATCCTTATATTGTTCATTACTTGATGTGACGGTGGAATTCCTTAATCCTTCTTATAGCGTTCTTTATTTGATGTGGCTGTGCTGTGTCTTAATTATTTTCACACTGTGCATTACTTGATGTGTCTAAAAAGTCACCATCAAAATTTATCGAACTACACGTGGGTTAGCTCAGCGTAATAGAGACTACAAGTCTGTTCTAATATTTCAGAGAGTAGCTTCTTACAATGTGTGTGTGTTGACATGTGGTAACTGTTTTAGTTATACCCCCCCCCCCCGCCCCCACCCCTTCCCACTAAAAAAAAAAAATCAGTGAGCTTCACATTATTACTATCCATCATTATTTTAGACACGCAAAAATGAACTCGAAAAACGCCCCCCCCCCCCTTCCTCCTCCAAAAAATAGAGTTACAAATCTGATGTCTCGGTTCTGCAAGTCTAAATATGGATGATTAATTTTACAACATAACAAATACCAGGAAGTTTTACTCTCTATTTATTTTATGCTCGCTGGCTTTACACTCAAATGTAGTTCATACACGTGTTACTACTTCTAGTGCCCTGGGCTGAATTTTGCGTGTGGATTAGCTTTCTTTATTACCAGTGTCCCCCACCTTCAGACGAACCTACTCCGACCGCTTGGGTACTTGTGATTTACGTCCCCAAGTCAAGGACGAAAATGTCAACCGGCATAGTTGTTGAACCCGCTACCTCGGCATCAGCGCACCAGAAGTTTAAGAGCCAGCGCTCGTATCCATTCATTATGCTGACTTCCTATACTCTCTTCTTAATTCTAGGAAGTTAATCGAATGTCTATAATTTTCGGATAATGGCGTAAAATAGAGTGTCTACTAAACGCTGGTGAAATTTCCCCTCGGCAGTTAAACATTGCAAACATTCGGGTGAAACAAATGCCAGCAGGCATATCTCAAAAGTAGGAAAAGACATACTCACACAATGTATAATTCTCATATGCACCCACTGAAACTCCCTCACAGGTAATGAAATTAGTGCACTGAAGTGAAAGAATTGTAATGCAACCCAACAAAGAAAGCAATAGGAGCAAGTGAGATGAAGATCGGTCTTGAAAGTAATCAATTAAACAAAATCAATCCTTCTCGGCTAAGAGCTGGCAGGAACCACAACATCGATCAGTCTCTGGGCGATCAAGATCTAGATTTCCAGAAGAAAAAAAAAGCCAAACAAACGCTGAAGTGTGGTACCCTTGTGCTAGGTTCAAATTCTCTTCAAAGTTAGAATACTCACTTGTATCCGGAGTCAGACCATGAGTGCCAGAAAATTGTCTAGGATGATTTATGTGTGTACGTGTGTGTGTGTGTGTGTGTATGTGTGTGTGTGTGTGGGGGTGGGTGGGTGGGTGGGTGTGTGTGTGTGTGTGCGAGCGCGTGCCCTTACTTTGAACTCACGCGTAGTACATTCACACTTGTTACTACTTCTGGTGCACTGGATTAATTTTTCTTTTCATGTGAATTAGCAATTACCAGTGCCTCTCGCCATCAGGCAGTTCCACTCCAACTTCTGATTTAATTATATGATGATAAAGGCATTACTGATAATGATTCAGAAAAGGCGGTCAAAAGGCAAAGGATCGACTTCGCTGTACTGGGCGTTATCCATATATAGGTCGGTCTCCCTCCGCAGATTGGTTAACCGACTGCCGAAAGCTTCGTCCGGCACGACCCCGAGGGGACTCCGAGAAATATACACTCGGGTCTGAATGGCGGAATCCGAAAATAACCCACGAAGTTATAAGCTTGAGGCAGACAGTTTAACCCCTGTGTCATGGAGATCCGGGACCTGGCGCGGGATTTTTTTTGTGGTTTAAGTTGCGTATCCCTTACGGGACGTTGCAGTCAACACCAGCATTTTCCAGCTGTTGTTGATGTACTAGGCAAGTGTTACGTTCAGTAGTTTTCCATTGCTTTCTGAACGACGGGCTCCCATACCAGCACGTTATAACACAACGCGACAGGGTATGCTGCACAAATCGGTCGCAGCTGAACTTCGAACGCCTGGTACCCGGCTCACGCACCGCGTTCGCAAGCCTTTAGCCACGGAGCCGGCTCGGGATGGCGCGTGATACTGATCACAATATCGACAACACCACCAATAAAAAACACCACCAATAAACAACACCAACACACAACCAATAAGCAGCATTAAAACCACCAACAAACAACAACAACACCACCAATAAACAACAGCAATACACCACCAATAAACAACACCAACATCACTAATAAAAAAACACAAACAAAACCATTAAACAACACCAACACACCACAATAAACAACATCAACAACATCATCAGTGAACAACACCAACACCACCAATAAACAACAACAACAACACCAATAAACAACATCAACACCACCAATAAACAACAACAACAACACCACCAATAAACAACATCAACACCATCAATAAACAGCAACACTACAAATAAACCACCTCAACACCACCAATAATCAACACCAACACAACACCAAAAAACAACATCAACATCACCAATAAACAGCACCAACACACCACCAACAAAAACAACATCAACATCACCAATAAACAACATCAAAACCACCATTAAACAACAACACTACCAATAAACCACATTAAACAACATCAACACACAACCAATAAACAACATCAAAACCACCAATAAACAACAACACCAGCAATAAACAACAATAACACCACCAATAAACCACTTCAACAACACCAATAAACAATATCAACAACAACACCAACACCACCAATAAACCACTTCAACAACACCAATAAACAATATCAACAACAACACCGCAATAAACAACAACAACACAATAAACAACAAAAACACCACCATAAACAACAACAACACCACCAATAAACAACAACAACACCACCAATGAACAACACCACCACCACCAATAAACAACAACAACACCAACAATACACAACACCAATACACCATCAATAAACAACAACAACACCACCGATAAACAACAACAACACCACCAATAAACAACAACAACA
Organism: Cepaea hortensis; assembly: GCA_963921405.1. Lineage (NCBI taxonomy): Eukaryota > Metazoa > Mollusca > Gastropoda > Stylommatophora > Helicidae > Cepaea > Cepaea hortensis. The sequence continues at coordinate 91,958,912 of OY992881.1, read as the reverse complement.
TCACCAATAAACCACTTCAACAACACCAATAAACAATATTAACAACAACACCACAATAAACAACAACAACACCACAATAAACAACAACAACACCACAATAAACAACAACACCAATAAACAACAACAACAACACCACCAATAAACAACAACAACACCACAATATACAACAACAACACCACAATAAACAACAACACCGATAAACAACAACAACACCACCAATAAGCAACAACAACACCACCAATAAACCAATTTAACAACACCAATAAACAATATCAACAACAACACCACTAATAAATTACACAAACACCACCAATAAACAACATCAACACCACATTAAACAACAACAACACCACCAATAAACAACAACAACACCACCAATAAACAACAACAACAACACCAACAATACACAACACCAATACACCACCAATAAACAACAACAACAACACCGATAAACAACAACAACACCACCAATAAACAACAACATCACTACCAATAAACCACTTCAACAACACCAATAAAGAATATCAACAACAACACCACAATAAACGACAACAACACCACAATAAACAACAACAACACCACAATAAACAACAACAACACCACCAATAAACAACAACAACAACACCACCACTAATAAACAACAACAACACCAACAATACACAACACCAATACACCACCAATAAACAACAACAACACCGCCAATAAACAACAACAACACCACCAATAAACAACAACAACACTACCAATAAACCACTTCAACAACACCAATAAAGAATATCAACAACAACACCACAATAAACGACAACAACACCACAATAAACAACAACAACACCACAATAAACAACAACAACACCACCAATAAACAACAACAACAACACCACCACTAATAAACAACAACAACACCAACAATACACAACACCAATACACCACCAATAAACAACAACAACAACACCAATAAACAACAACAACACCACCAATAAACAACAACAACACTACCAATAAACCACTTCAACAACACCAATAAAGAATATCAACAACAACACCACAATAAACGACAACAACACCACAATAAACAACAACAACACCACAATAAACAACAACAACACCACCAATAAACAACAACAACAACAACACCACTAATAAACAACAACAACAACACCAACAATACACAACACCAATACACCACCAATAAACAACAACAACACCACCAATAAACAACAACAACAACAACACCACCACTAATAAACAACAACAACACCAACAATACACAACACCAATACACCACCAATAAACAACAACAACACCACCAATAAACAACAACAACACCACCAATAAACCACTTCAACAACACCAATACACAATATCAACAACAACACCACTAATAAATTACACAAACACCATCAATAAACATCAATGCCACTAATAAACAGCATCAACACCACTAATAAACAACAACAACAACCTCAACATCATCATCACCAACATCATCAACAACACCACGGCTCTCATCAGCAACATTAACAACAGTTGCTGACATTAAAGCGAGGAACTTATGCCTGACATATGCATCTGACATTCTATCATGTTCATAATACTGCTCTAGTGAGTGCATGGACGCGGTGAGACGTGACAGTGCATGTGGAAAGTCTGTCAGTTCAAGAGACAGGCCGAGAGCTTAATTTAGTTTAGTTTAGTCAACGGATCAACATCGCGGCGCACGGGTGTAACCCATAAGTGCTCTGTTCTACTCCTAACTCAAGCCTGAGTCCGGAGAATCTCAGCTCAGTGCACGAGCTCCGTAGCACCGGCGAGGATCCTGAAAATACTCTTGGTAGATTTTTCACTCGAAACTTTGCCCGGACAGCTCCGTTAGGCTACTCTTTTTTCTATTTCCAACTGCCATGGGATTCTTTACGTGCGCAACAATACACACAGGCGTCCGATCTCACTACCTAGAGACCAGGGGAAATTTTATTACTAGAAGTCCACGTGAAAATATCCCGGCCCTCACCGGGGCTTGATCCACGGACCTCCAGCACTCGAGGCAGACAAAATACCTCGAGACAACTAAGGCCCCCCCCCACCCATCAGGCCGAGAGTATGGCAGGGTTAAGTAAATGGAATGTACAACAGAAAATATACAACTGATGTGGCTTGATTTATGCAGCCCTTATAACGGCTTTAGGGATCATAGGAATGATCCCTAAAAGGGGCAAATTGACTTAAACGTTGACTTCTCGTTCAGATAACAATGGCAACGTAACATTTCCTTGTAAAGCAAACTTTGGTTGAGGTCAATCGCAACCAATTGAAACGAGAAAAAGAGTGTTGAGGGGATACATAGAGCCTGTTCTTTTGTATGGATGTGAAACTTGGACAATGAGCAGTCAAGTTGAAAAACATCTGATGGCTGCAGAAATGTGGTTTCTGAGGAAAATGCAAAGAATACCATGGACAAACAGAAAAACCAATGACCAAGTACTACAGGAGACAAATGAACATCGTAAACTGATTAGAGAAATTAGATGTAGACAGTCACAATTTCTTGGACACGTTATGAGAAGAAATGGATTGGAGAACTTGGTGACAACTGGCAAGATCGAAGGGAACAGACCAAGAGGAAGACCGAGAGGAAAATACCTGGATGGCTTGGCCACATGGCATGGACGAGACAGGAACACTGAGCTGATCCACGACACTGGTGATCGAGTGAAATGGCGAGTCATGACCGCCCACGCTTTCCGGCATGGCACGTGATTGATTGATTGAATCGCAACACCTGCGAATGACCTGCAACATTGTTGTACACTGCTGCATGTGTTTATAACACCAAGATATCGGTCAGGGCAAGACCACAACTTACCAATTTTGACATTAATATATACATACCACCCTAAGACTGATGGATTACAATAAACATAATGACCCTAAGACTGGTGGATTACACTACACATACAGGACCCGAAGTCTGGTGGATTACACTAATTATACATGATCAGAAGACTGGTGGATTACACTACATATACATGATCCGTAGACTGGTGGATTACACTACATATACAGGACCCGAAGACTGGTGGATTACTCTACACATTCATGATCCGAATCAGGAACATTGTATGGATCTGTGATGTGATTATTGTTAGTTGCACATCCTTTACATGACGTAGCATTCAACTACAGCATTTTTGGCTATTTGTGACTCTCGGCAACTTTACGTTTAGTTTGCTATTGCTTACTGAACGACCGAC